>JARVJO010000111.1:18615473-18630294 GCA_031762555.1 Cynodonichthys magdalenae | reverse complement strand
CACAGTGACTCATGACAAATCTCAGAGGTTTTTTGTCTTCCCCCTATCAAACACTAAAAGTAGCTGCAAGTGGGGGGAGGGAGAAACAAGTGGTTAACCAGTGGAAAGGTTTTGACTCGCTACGCTTCAACCTACTTAAAAAGAAATAAAACTACTGAATTAAAACATAATAAATAAAATAGTTACTTTTTAAACTCTTTGCTATTCTTTTAACTTTAATCTTGTATCATTACAATAAAGTCTTAAACCTGAGTGACAGAAATCAGTAGAAATATTCGTGTCAAATTAATTCACGGCGTTCCATAGAATCTGTTTGTATGTATCAGCACTATCATTATGACTAAATCACGAGGCGAACGCTTCGACTCTGCACTGAGATTTCTCTAAAGGCTTCACTGCTTCCTCGTGTGCACGCACGCAAGTTTCGCTCTCATTTATAAAACCGAGGCTTTGATGAAAAAAGGTCGGGGGAGGAGAAGAAGAAAAGAAAAAAAAGGAGCGGTAAAGAGTGGGGCAGTCTAACTGCAAACCCCTCTTGCTGCGAAGCTCCAACACACTCCTTCCTAGTCACGCACAGTGATTCTCTGAATGAACAAACCCAGACTCGGCGCCGAGTGGGAAGTCTGTGTGTCAAATCAGTGCTGGAAATTGTCTCCACGTCACGTCACAGGGTTTTCAAAAACATGAAAATTGAAAAGCTGCTGGGGGGAGGATCTGATGTTAAAAGAGGCACTGAAATGTTTGCATGCGTCGAGGTGGAAGTGGTGTCTGATGTGAGGCTGTGTGGAGATGATGAGATTATTTAGAGGTGGTTAGCAAAGTTGCAGGAAATCTGTTTGCACAAGCTGCGCCCCTCTGATTGCCACAAACCTCTTAAAAGCAACATCATTTTCTTTAACCCTTCTGAATTAAAGCACTTTGCAAACATTTAAAATATTAATAAAGTATCAAAGAAACAAAAAGAAAGGAATAAGCTCTTTGGTCCAGATAAATTAATATTCTGACAGTGCTAATGTAAATTTGATCAGTGGTAAGGATCAACCAAAGCAGAATACCCTTTAAACTCTTTTTTTTGGCTTCAAACTTTAAATACATTTAGCACAAAAAGTAAAGAAATTTGTTTGGTGGATTATTTCTTTGTTGTAACAAAGCTTTATGGCTCTTGTTTTGAGCTTCTGGTACCTCCAGGTGTTGCCAACCAGGAGACCAGTGTAAGATTTATTGCCAAGAAGCATTCTCAGCCATATTTAATAAAGATTTAAGGAAACAAAATCATCTTTGTTGGTTTGTTCGTTATGTTGATGTACAAATTGAAACATTTCTTGGAGGAAAGTTGTGTTGTTTGTTTCAACTGCCCTCTGTCAAAACTGAGGTCCCAAGTGTCAGACCCCACATTCAAATGTCACAAACAATGTAAAACTTTACAAAACTTTCGCAAAGTTCACACCAAAGTCATACAGAAGGATTCTTGGATGTTAATCTGATGTATTTTGTTTATTTCTATTCTTTAAAATGTCTGAATTGTGTGCATTCCTTCTGAAGACCACACAATGAGGACATAAATCTCTTAAATTTAAATGTGCAACAGATGCTGTGGTTATTTTTTTTCTTGTCTTTTCACTTTGTCAGTTGAAACAATCTAAAGTAGTTGGAAAATAGTTTTAAACTTTAAAAATGCATAAAACACAAAAGGTCTGTTGAGCAGCTTTTATTTAGAAAATCGTTTAGCGATGTAATTTTTGTATTTTGCCTGTAAAAAGGTTATGGTCTGAATATGTGTGTCAGAGGGTCCAACCTCGTTTTTGAGCTCTGCAATCTGGTCCCGGAGCTGGCTGATGTACTGTCTGGAGTCCGAGTGGTTCAGCTGACCCTGGATCAGCCCTTCCTCCTTCTAAAAACAGTTACATGATAGAGTTTAGGTTGGTAAAATATTACCCGAGTCTTGGGTACAAATATTGTCTGCATGCTTTAACTTATTTACATATAAAGACACACACACAGGTTTGTTTTTATATCCCCGTGAGGACTGTGGATTGACTTCCATTCATTTTCTGGTAGTTTTACATCCTAACTCTGACCATTTACCCTAAAATTAACATCACAGGTACCGACCCTAAAACTAACCTAAACTCAGTTCACACCTTGTCAGAAACTTAAACCCCCAACCCGAAATTAGCATCTGTACCCATGCACACTCGGTCCCCATGAGGTTGCCTTTTTCGAGAAGCGGTTCTCTGCAGACTCAAAGTAGGCATTTCTCAAACATAAACACTGATTGGCTAGTTGTATTTACTCTGTTGGTTCTTCTCTTTTGTTTTGCTTTCACTTTTGATTTTAACTACTTTCACTAATGCAGTCAAAACTGCTTTTTTTTTTTTTTAATCAAACCGCAAATGTATCATTAAAAACAAACATTAAGTTCTCCCTATTTTTAAATATCTCAAAAAAAAAGGTCAGCTCTTATTTTGATATGTAACCCAGAGTTCTTTGTTAAAAGAGGCAGAAATAATGAAGACGTTGAGTCCGACACTGGCGACGTCTTAATTTAAACATATGCCGAAATAATGAATGAATTTATGCTATCCTTTAAGCTCGTCCAATCAGGTGTATCCATGAGTAACACCCCCTTTTTTGCTTGTCCAATCAGGTGTGACCCTTGAAAAAAACTCTTCCAATCAGGTGTGGCCCTTGAGAAACACCTTGCTTTGGTCTACTTTGTCTGCAGAGATACCTACTTGCCTTTTTCTGGAAAATGGTTTCCATGATGTAGCAAAGACGCACACACACACACACACACACACACACCTGTATCTCGAGTTCAGCGATCTTCTGCCTGAGTTCGGCCATAACAGCCATGGTGTCTGCTTCCCTCAGTCGGACCGCCATCACCTCCTCTTTACTCTACATGCATTGTGGGAAATGAAGGAGACACAAAAAGACAACAAAGGGTTAAACACTGAACAACGTCACATTTAGGATTACAATAACAGGTGGTGGAGATGCAGTTATGAAGTCTCGTTATTTTAGTTTCCATCCAGGTTTTACCGTCAGGTTGCTTTAAATCAATCAGTCCACACCTTGCAGTCTGACTCCGCCTGCTTCCTTTTCATCTCGTTGAGCTGAGCCTGCACAGCTTTGTTCTGATTGGCCAACATCTGGATCCGGTCCTGCAGGGCGGAGTGTTCCTGCTCGTGACGACCAATTAGTTTGCTGTGGATTTGGTTCTAAAATGGTAAATGGAGATACGGTAAGAAGATAGACAAACAGAAAATTTTTTTTCCAAATGCTCTCTTTTCCAAAAACCTGAAGTGTGTCATCCTTTAGGTTTTTTATGCTAAGTTTTCAGACAACTATGGGAATTTATTTGTTGCAATGAAATAGTTTTCCATCTGTCACAGTGTGTTATCTTTGTTTCTTTAGATACAATTAAAGAAATAGAAACAAATTGTGTCTTTGTGAGACTGATCAATAAAAGGCCTAAATATCTAATTTAAAACAACCTTTCTGAAGGTTTTTCTTTAGCTGCTAAGAGCTTTGGTGAATTGGTGAATGTTGTTTGCTGTATTATAAAAACAAGTCAGGTATTCTGACAGAATTTGGGAATAGCGTCTCTGTCGGGAGGATTGTAGAGGTCCAACCTGGCTCTCCAGCTGCACAGCTTTGAGTTTGACCTCCCGGAGCTCCGCCTGGGCCTGGGCCTCCCTCAGCCTGACCGTCATCAGTTTGTCCTGCAACTCGTTCAAAGCGTTCTTCTTTGGGGACTCCTTCCAGTGGCCCCCTCCATTGCCTGTGCTGCTGCCCCGGGACATGTGATGCTGCAGAGACAAAACAAATGCTTTTGAACTCTCCTGTTGTCACGTTGCTGAAAAAACAAACGGGTCGTGCGGGGAAACGTCAGGTTTGAGTGTTTTACCTGCCAGCGCTGGTTGAGCTCTGTAACGCTGTCCTGCATCTCCCTGAACGAACGCAGCGTCTCCAGCTCCCTCAGCTTCATCTGCTTCACCTCCTCCTGCAGCGCAGCCACATTGTTCTCATCTGGCAGGCAGCTGCTTCTCTGGATGTTCAGTTTAGCAGCATTAACAGGGCAATCAGGCATGACAATGAATCTCTGGGGCTTTATGAGCTGGACAGTCATTGACTGGCCTCAATGATACACAAAAAGATAGTTGCATTTTGCACCTTTTCCAGGTCGAGCACCTTGTCTTGCATTTCCTTCATGGCTCCAAGCAGTTCGGCCTCACGCAGCCGGGACTGTTCCAGCTGGGTCTGCAGGTTGGTGACAAACTGCTCTGTGTACTGAAAACAAACACCATCCAGTTATACACGCATACATATTTCATTTTATTGATCAGCTTCATTTAAATACGTACTGCTGGACTTTTAGTTCTGCATGTTAAAGCAAAACCAAAACTAACTGCTGGTGTGAGGACCAGTGGTGCAGTTCAACAAGTTTACCACAGTGTTTTGGGTGTGAATTCTGCCACATCTGTCTTATTTATTTTTCTCCTGAGAAAAAAGAAGAAGCATCTATTGCACCTCTAAGGCCACTTTTTTTTTTTTTTTTAGAAAAACAAAATAGTTGCTAAGACATACAATAGTTGGGTAACATGTTAAATTTAAATCATGGCTACAGCTGAGAAGTTGTTTTAGAACGATCGCGTCAGGTCAGCCGTCACAACTTAAAACAAAAATGTTGATGTTATCTTTTGGAATGGACTGTAAAAGTAGTATCTAATCAACATAAACTCAAATCAATGTGTACTTTTGCCCCCCTTGAGTCAGAGCCATGTCAGAAAATAGAAAGCAGCAGCAGATTTTCATGTCACCACATCAAGGTGAAACTACAAAGTTTAGAGGACGAAAGCAGCAGAGAAACAGAGCAGAGTGGAAAAATACTTTCCTACGGGGTAAATTATAAAAGCATTAAATTGGGCAAGTACATAGCGTGCGTAAAAGATTCTCGGTTTGTCATTTTGGGCTTTTCGGTTTTTGTTATTAAAGATGGCTGAGGGTGTGTGGAGGTGTGAGAACCCTGCGGGGTGAAGGGTACCAGCAATCTGAGCTGGAATAAAACACTGCGGTCACAATGACATCATTTGGAGTGAAATCACTGACTGTGTGTGTGTCTGTGTTTCTTTAGAAGTAAATATTCAATCAATGTAGCTGAATGTTCTCGCACATCGGCTAAATTTACTTTAAAAGTTAGTGGTTGTTTAGTGACAGCTCTAAAGACAAAATCGGGTCACGTTCAAACTAGTGCGACTAAAAGTTGGTAATGAATGTAAAAAAAGTCCCACTAATGATCAAAAACACTGTTTTCTTCCCAGTGGATTTTATCATGTAGCTGCAGCAGCTGTGTAATAATAAATCATATGTTTACATTCGAAAGAAATTTCATGAAAATCTGCCTCTTTCTTTTAGTCTCACTGAATTCTGGGTTTTTGTAATTGACCAGCGAGCTGTATGACCATGTTTTATTGTGCCAGTTAAACAAAATAACATGGCCTATTTTCACATGCATTAATAGCAAAACTGTGGTCTAGGCTGTGCATATTATTTCACTGCCCACTTCTGCCCACATTAAACCCACTTTGGCTCACTTTGCATCATTGCTCAAACCTTTTTAGGCCGTTTTAAGTCTAATTTTTGCTTAGACGTTTGGATGGATGAAAAGATAGCAAAACAAAAGCATTTATGAGCTTGTGGAACTCTTACATGACTATCAGTTTAGTATTACAGCAGCAGTTAGCTGTTGCTCTTCTAGTTCAACCTGAGGCACATCTACCAGGAATATGGCAACATTTCTACCAGAATGGCTGAACAAAGAAGAACTGACAACAATGTAAACTGTTTATAAAACAGCGTTCACTGAAACCATTATAAAGATTTAAGATTCAAGTTGTTTTAAGATGGCAGAAATCCACTTTGTTCTTAGGCTAGATCAACAATGTAGTTAGAATTAATGTTCCTACATACTTGTGTGTACTGATTCACATCGGAATCGTGATTCTCATTTACAAAGATTCAGAATCGATTTAAAATGTCCCAAAATCGATTTTTAAAAATAAAAAATAAAGCAAATATAATGGCTGTCAGCCTCCATTTTGTAACTATGTGGGATGTCCTGATGTCACCATGCAGCTGTTTCTGGAACGTATGCATGTGCAGAAAGCACCAAAACAACTACAAAACTGGAGGAAAGACGAATTCAACTGGCCTCCACTTCATTGAATGCAAAGATTTAGGTTCATTTAGGATTTTTAGTGCATGAGTCTGAGTTTGACACGAGCTTCACTATGTGCGAAGTTTGCAAAATGAAAATGAACCACTTTGGGAACACGACAAATGGGCTCACATTAGCAGTTTTGAGTTAAAAAAAAAAAACGTTGATTTTGAATCGAATCGTGGCCCCAAAAATCAGAATCGAATCGAATCGTGAGATAGCAAAAGATTCCCACCCCTACTGCATACTGTCTATAAGCAAAGCGGACTCTGTGCATATTGTCCACAAACAGTTGAGACTTCATACTTGGGCGTACCTGACAAATTCCTTAATTTCTCACAATTTTAATCATGGCGTCAACAAATGAGGAGGAAGAGATAATTTGCATTTTAGCTTTAAAGCACCAAGAGAAAAGAACTTACCTTACCCACGGGCTGAGCTATCCTCCCCAAAATATTTTGCTCTCTTAAATTCCCCCCTTATTGATGTATCATATATGTTTTCTAATCTCTTCTGTGAGATGCTCTTCAAACTTTCACTCCATTTCATCCACAAGATGACACAGATTCTCAATTTTATCGGCTTGGTGTTGCATCCAAAACAGTTTGACATGAACTCACAGTTTATTTTGCGACACCGCAGATGTAAAAAATGATCTCTGTCTGGCTCGAGTATGTGGGGACATTTAGTCTAAACTGAGGTCCTTCAAAAAGCTTTCTACATCAGGTAAGATATTAATAGTTTAGTATTAATACTACTACTTTTCCACAGAACCTTACACTATTATTATTATTATTATTATTATTATTATTATATTATGACATATTGTGTGAAAGTTCTACTAATAAACATTAATTTTTTAACCTAAACAAGCTTCTTTGTGAAGACAGATGTGATTGTAGAACTATGCAACCAGGCCACATCGGTACATTGGCTGAATGATTTACCCTCTCCTGCTGCAGCTCTCGGATGGTATCCTGGGCCTTCTCCAGGCTCTCGCTGGCTGCGTTGAACTGCTGCCTCACCACTGCCAGCTCTCGCTTGATCACATAGTTCTCCTCTGCTTCTTGTGCTCTCGTCACCTGACCCTGCATCAATGAGTCAGAACAGCATCGATTGTTGAGATCCCTTCATTAGCTTCAACTTTAAAAACTCGTATGCAAAAGTGTGGGGTACACAAATAAAGTGGGGAACAGAGGGAAGGTTCGTTTTAAAAGGAACATAAAAAAAGGTTTGTAGTTTTTTTTTTCTTTTGCAAACAGACCACTTAAATTTGCAGTTTAGGCATGAAGCTACGAAGCCAGGAGGCTAAACTTTAGTCAAAAGAATTAAAACAAACAAACAAAAAAGGGTTGCACAAATCAAACAAGCAAAATACAAAACTTAGCTTCAGTTCTTTTTACATTTTGATTCTGACGTCTTTGGGCAGAGCCATATTGTCTGTTTCCTTAGCCTGGTGAACCAGTGGATGGACTTAAACTCTATAATTGTTAAATGTAAAATAATCACATATGCAGCTGATCAACCTTTGGAGCCAATCCAATTCAAAATGGTTATTACAGCCAATTCACCTAGAACACAAACATGGCTTTAAGTCAGGCAACTTTACAGATTGAGCTACAGTTTGCTGTGGTAGTAGCTGAGAATTATTCCCAACACTTGTGCTGATTGTTGCACGAGATCCTTGTTTTAACTTTAACATCGACTGTTGAAGTCAAGCTTGTTTGTTAGCAAAGTAAAGTAAATTCCTTCAAGCAATGTTAAGCCCTTCAGTCTGTTTGAAGCAGAAATATTTCAAGAACACAAAATTGGTTCATGTAGGCTTTGTCGAAAAGCAACAAAATTTACTGAATGTTTTGATAAACTGAAGGTATCTAAAATAAAAAAAATTACCATACCACATGCAGGGATTGTAAAAATATGTCAATAATAATAATCCCTAAAACTACATGCATTGAGGGATAAGACGGTTGACTTGTGGACTGAAAAGTTACGAACATAAAACTCATTCATGCAGCTTAGTGAGGTTTGTGGACAGCGAGCTGTGAGTAGGACAGAGGTTACCAACATCTGTGAGAAAGTGGTTCTCAGTACTCTACCTGTATCAGTCTGTCTGCCAGAGCAGCACTCTCCTACAGCACCACCAAAGGGGGGGAGGAAAGGAGGATGAAAAAGTGAAAAAGAGAGAAAAAATAAGAGATACCAGAGAGAACAAACCACGAGAAGATCAGAGAGGACATTTAAGGGCAATAAAGAGAAGAGATAAGGTTGAGGAAACAAATGTAGAGAAGTGAAGAAATGTTTGTGAGAAAGAAGAGAGGTCATTCACAGGAAAAATATTTCACAGACGAGAAGATTTTAACATGAAGCCTTTAACAGCAGAAAGTTCAGGGAGAAGAAAAAAATAACTTAACACACACACACACACACACACACTTACAAGAACAAACACATCGTGGTCAGAAAACCAACACCAAATAAAGCTCACAACTCACAGATGTACAGCGATTCGCAATACGTTTATTGTGACGGTTCAGTGCAAACGTTTTGAATGGGTGCAGTGAACTGATGACAAGTACGACAAGCAAATGTATCATATAAGTGACACTTTGAAGGATATTGTGAAAGTGTTTTGTATTTTTATTGTATATAGAATTTTTTTTTTTTTTAAATAAAATGAATAAACCTTATAAATAAATACATACATACATACATACATACATACATACATACCGGTACATACATATTGTGGCAATACATTGGTCTATTTATTCAATCTCCCTGACATCAAGTCTCATTTTCTCACACTCTGCTTTATTTTTTTTATTTTACTATGTTTTTCATAAGATACCATTCAGGATAACTTTCATTGCCTATGGGTTAGCCTTCACCGTTCATATATGATAAAAATAAAGACAAAGTAGATTTTGATGTTTTTATTTTATAGTGAATTTATCAGTTGATAAACCCTACATTATCTGCTTCTGGAAGAGTTATAGTCCACTAAAAAAAGTGATCCTGTTGATTTAAATGAACATTTTGACGGTAAAAATATTTTGTCTTACCTTCTCCAGAGTTTCAATCCTCTGTTTTAGCAGCCTGTTTTCTGTGCGTAACCTCTGAACGGAGAAAGCAAAGAGATGCAGCTAGCATTTATTAAACAAAAAGGTTTTCAATCGTAACACCACTAAAAAGCACAAAACACACACCTTAATCTCAATTTGTTCCTCCATTTCTTTGTTTTTGATTGTGGTGTATTCCTTCTCAAGTCTAGATAAAAAATGACAAAGTAAAAGCAAATTATTACACAATATTCCCTTTCAGCCTTCAGTCCTAAAAACGGTTGGCAAAGTAAGGAGAATTCTTACTTCTTCATCTTCTTGGGGTTGTATTTGACCTGGTAGGCTCTGAGGATCAGCTTGTCTGGGCAGCTGTCAAACTGGTGGGGGATCACCTTTTGGAAATGCTGGAAGACCCACAGAGACACATTAAACTAACGTCTGATTTAGACCAAAGAACAGCAAGTTCACACTGCTGCCTCCATATTATGAGCAGCAAACTTTGATTTTAAACAACAAACTACACAACCTTAAATTTCAACAAACCTAGTAGTGTTTTATTAAATAAAAAACTAACAACACAGCCTGCAGCACTGGTTCAACTGTGTGAGGCCGTATTTTACAAATCAAATTAGATCTTAACTTTGACGTTCAGGAAGTCTGCGTGCAGAGGGGGGAACTGGATGTGGGGCGTTTTGTCTCGTAGCTGAATCTGTACGTGAAGTTTTTCTCTGCAGAAAGTGGCACACAGCTGCAGCTGCTTACCTGAGACATTCCCTCCATGTCGAGCTGAATGAGGTCAGTCTGGTTGTACTGCAGGATGGCCAGGCCCACGCGGAAGATAATCTCCAGACCCTGGGGGGTGGTCGTGCACGTTACATGTGCTTTGTGGTAAATCAATGCATGTCTGACAGCATTTATGAAATGTTTCCTACCTCATACATGAAAATATCAAAGATGCGTGTGGCGACAGGTAGAGGGAGGAAGGTGAGGAAAAGGGTGAGGAACCAGGACGAGGCGTACATGGATGTGTGGAAACTCTGGGAGCGGAAATGGACATTCAGCTCTGGAAGCTGCTCCTGAAAGGACAAACAAAAAACTGAAAGCCTTAAATATAAAAAAAAAAAAAAAAACAGGCCCAACATAAATATCCGAAAGGGAAGTAGTGTGTTGAAGATGTAAGGTTATATTTTGCTGCACCCTTGTGGACAAGTATTGTACTACAACTTAACTTTATTCTTTTTTTTTTCTTACCTGTAGCAGATATTCAAACTGGTAGATGCAGAGGCCGAGCTCTGCCATGCTGGGTTTGAACAGCTCTCTCAGACGATACTCCTGCATGAGACGCACAAAAACACAAAACGCCTCCTCCTCTGGCATCTGAGTGGAGGGGAGATGCATGAGTAAGATATTTCATATAACAAATCCTGCTCATTCTGTATTTAATGCCACAACTGTAACCACCCATTTTCTTTATGCATTTAAGACGACTTAATAACTAAAAAACCTTATGAGACTAAACAGCATCTCCGAGCCTAAAAACAAAAAAGGGTCATCTGTATGAAAGTTAGCTTTCCCAAAATAAAGCATTTGATCAATACCTGCATTAGAAGAAGGCCAACGATGAATGCGCTGCCTTGGCAGTAGCCCACCTCTCGATCCACCAGAGAGTACGCCTGGAACACAAACATAAGTTTGTCATGTTGTGTATTTGTAGGGAAACAGCTGCGATCCTGACTGAACATTCTCCATGTGGAAAATAGATGAAGTGAGCAGACGCTCCTTCATTTCCTGAGCAGCTCGGCTACCAGAGATCTCTGCAAGCTGGTTTCCATGACAGTTAACAGAGAAAACAAATCCACCACATCCCAGTCGATTTGTTTCAAGATGAAATCAAATGAAGGGCAGGAGATAATGACAGATTCAAAATGACATTAAGACCCTGTCTATACTCTGGATGTTTCTGCTACATTACACACACAGGTTTTGGTAAGAAGAAAAAGATTTTCAAAACCACTTCCCCAAGTAATTAATGTGGATTTGAGATTTTGAGCTTATTTCACACACACTCAGTTTACCCACTATCATTTTGTGGCCAAAAGATTGAATACTGAAAGGCCAGATACAGTAAATTAGATTTCTTCTGGTCAAATTTACACAAGAGCCTCACAGATGTTTTTCCTGCATGTGGACAGCAACACAGCGTGAACACAGAAACAAACAAATCACAGCTCACTGATGCATAAAGTTCATACGGTCTAAAATGAGCTGCAGCCTCATGATTATGCAGCAGGGTGTAAAAAACTGTCTATTTGAGGAAACAACAACAAACTTGGATGTACAAAGATCAAAATAAAATCACCAGGTGACAGTTTTGGGTCTTTACCAGTCAAGTTTGTTCAGGTGTTGTCAGCACAGACCTGCATACCTCTCCTGTTCTGAGGTTTAACAGCCCTCACCTTCATGACGTTGAAGAGGACTTCCTGCCCCAGGCTGTCCTGGCCTTTGAAGAACTCGTGCTCGGGGTAAGTACGGGCGATGTCCCTGCGGATGAGCTTCTCGCAGGGGGACGACATTTTCAGCAGCTCGGAGTACTGGTTCTTCACCGGCATGTCCGTGGCGTTGCCCAGCAGCTGCCAGACGATGGCACGGAAATGATGAGGGATGCCCTTCCTGATCAACTCCTGAAGGACAGAAATATGAGGATCAGTTCATATCTGTGTTTGAGGTGTCAGTTTACTGTGATAGATTTCTTTACTCTATATTTGCATCGTTTTGTTTTTTTGCTTGTTTTGCTTCCTTTTAGCTCGGACTAGTTTTTGCGGTCTCCTCTCACATCCATCTTTGTCCCCTGGGTTCTTTTTGTGACAGAGAACTCACAGAAAGTGTCAACACAAAGGACAGAAAGGAGTACTGGTGCAGTGTACTGATAGATCTGTCCTTTGTGGAAGGGCAGAAGTCATGAAAAGTTTCCTACAGAGCAATGAACACAGTTCTAACACACTGCTATAAAAAAACACAAACAATGCTTGTTTTCTTTTGTCTCACTTCATGTCCAAGTCTCCCTCACCTTCAGAAGTTTGTCTTTCTTGCGGCGCCACTCCTCCCACTCGTTGACGATACGGCCCCATAAGATCCAGGTGTCTTCCTCCAGGTGTGACAGGTTGGAGGAGGCGGAGGAGCTGGACACCAGCGAGGAGCCACTGTTACGCCGTGAACCACTCATGGATCGCATCGACTTAGAATCAGCCTCCAACAACCTGCCAACAAACACTTTGTGAAGAGTGTAGCGACAGAGTTTGTCTTGTGCCAGACATTAGGGAGTGATAGGTAGGCTGATCTAATCATCATGAGTCACTGGAAAGGAGGTGTGACATTAAGCTGCACCAGAGGCCTCAAAGATGGCTGGGCTCCTATGTGAAAAACAACATACCTGGTTTGGATGTATTGTTATTGGGAGTCAGAATCAGCCAAAAAAAAAAAGGTTCAAATTTGTAATTTTTTTTTTGCACAAGCAGACAAAAATATTCTTGCCTGTGTTCACGTCTGTTTACTCATCTCTCTATTTGTTCATCATTAAATAAAGTGAAAAAAGTACCAGGTTTCAGCTGAATAACATCCAACTTTACAAGCAGCTCCTTACTAATTACCGGCCTGTTCAGTAAACCAGCATTAAAACAGTAATTTTCTAGTCACAGCACAGCAACTGTTACTTAGCCTGGAAAGCTTCGGACGTCTACACACCTACTAATTTACAACCGTAGTAAAGTGAAGCTGCATTTTATCAAATGTATACCTTTGCCAAACTGAAAACGTACAAACAAAAGGCCATTAACTTTGATTAAATTTTTACATACAGTCCGACATGTGGAAAACTAATAAGCGGGGATGATGATTAAAAACATGCATTTCATATTTTGATGAAACATACAGTACTTACTAAGTGTGCAAGTATAATATATTAAAATTGTATTTTTACAGAGTCTGTCGCTGCTTTTCTCACCTGTTCTGCTCCTCCAGTTTGGCCAGAAGCTCGAGTTCGTCGGGACTCAGGTTCTCCGAGTCTGCTGGGGATGCTGCTGGTGCTGACAGCACTGCATCATGAGAGGAAGAATCTGGGCTGAGCACCGGGCTACCCGTCGAAGGGGGGTCTGCGTCCATGCCGGGAGGGGAAGAGGGGCACTCAAACTGAGACCCCGCGGAGCCCTCTTTTTCTGGGCTGCTGCTGGGGATAGACATGGTTCTGAGGATGGTGGGAGACGAAGAGGTGAAGCAGAGTTGCGTAAGAAGGTCTCCAAGTCTCACTGTTGGTCCCCCACCACTCAGTCAGTCTGGCTGTTGCCTGAATTGGTAGCTGGTAGGCCCTGGAGCCAGTAAGATCAAAAATCCTTAAACCTGCAATAGACAAAACAATATATTAACATATTTGTGAATAAAGCAATATTTCGCACAAGTTTTTCAATTTTTCAAAAATTCAACTACATCTGCATTCTTTGCGCTATTTTTTGGGGCCAAATGCACCTTTTATCTGCTAATATCACAATAAGACTTTCAGGATCTCATGGTTAAATAATACTGCATCAGATGGGGGATTTATATAAACGAGACTAACAAAATAAATCTAAATGATTAAATTAAGAGAAATAACTCTGCATGCAGCATATTAACAGCACACACTGCTGGGTTGGGTCTGAGAAAATAATTGATATGTTTTTATCCACAGGGGCACATTTGATGGAGCTGTTGCCTCTCAGTGAGAAAGTTGCCAGATTAAATCCCAGACAGGGCCTCTAGGTTAAGGACCTTGTTCAAGGGCCCAGAGCGTGGGGCCTATGAGGGTGGAGGCAGGAGTGGGTGCTTCACCTTTCCCACCCACATTTTGATGTGCTGGTCAGGGGGATTTTAAGCAGTGGAAAAAGTAACTTTGTATGAGTGATCAGGCAAAATGATTGATGATAATGTGCTGCAGCCTATGTAATAAACATCACATGTTGTAGACTTACAGCCCACAACATGACAAACAAGGAAAAGCAGAAACACAGCCTGCAGGAGAGAGGGGAGA
Source organism: Cynodonichthys magdalenae (assembly GCA_031762555.1). Classification (NCBI taxonomy): domain Eukaryota; kingdom Metazoa; phylum Chordata; class Actinopteri; order Cyprinodontiformes; family Rivulidae; genus Cynodonichthys; species Cynodonichthys magdalenae. Next base: position 18,615,950 of record JARVJO010000111.1, on the reverse strand, counting down.
CGAGGACAGGAGCATGATTATCTGAACACTGCATGAGAAACAGACAATGATCACTTTCATGCTCTGCAACCAGCCTGATCAAAACAACTGTTAAGTAAATGTAACCAGTTAATTTGGTAAAAATGCTGTTTTAATCAGTCACAAATAAAGCTAAATCAAGTAACAGATACTGAAGACATCCCCCAAATAAAAGATGTTATTTTTCTATAAAATCTTGACAGACTGTGAGCCTCAGGCAGGGAGATATCCATCTAGTTAATCACTATTTCACCGACTGCAGTGAGCTTTAAGAGCCAAATGTTTAACTCTACCCAGCTGCAGATTTTAGCCCCTGGCTCTCATTGCCCTGTGGAAAGTGAATATGAAGGACTTATAGTCAGGCTGGGATGCTTCAACAAAGGAATGAATGAATTACTTTTTTTATTTCAGACAATTAACAAATTTAAATAATAAATAAATCAATTTCAGAAATGCTTC
>JARVJO010000111.1:18582008-18606653 GCA_031762555.1 Cynodonichthys magdalenae | reverse complement strand
TCAACCCTAGCCAATTCTTAAAATGAAATAACGTTAGCTGTCTCGTTAAAACTAGCTGTGATTGCGGTGGGAGTTTTGATTTCCAAAGTCTTCTTGACTTGCAGCAGTACGGTGTTATGTTAGTTTGTTAATTTTGGGGGCGAAATGTTCGTTCCTGCTAGCCTGCTGCTAACAGTCTAGTATGAATGAAAGAGAATGACTCCATTGTTTATGTGGGTTCATTCCAGCTCACGAGAGCGGGTTGCACTCATTTTGAGTAAAATATACTTCCGGTTCACAAATATATTTACTGTACCAAACTTTTCGTTATAAACTGAACACGTAGAAGTTATTCTTTTCCTTCTCATTAAAATATGTTGTATATTTTGTTGTGAGCCAAGGCCTGCTAACGTTAGCCCAAGCTAACTGACTCAAGTAAGTAAAACTGCAACATTGGTAAGGTTATTCCATTATCAATTGAATCTTGTTTCTAAATAAATATTATTTGGCATAATAATAATTATACACACATACACACACACACACACACACACACACACACACATATATATTTATGTATATATATGTGTGTGTGTGTGTGTGTGTGTACATAAACTTAGTTACTGATCAATTTGAAATATGTATGCATTACAAAGATTATTGATATGAATGTACAGTGTGGTAAAAAAGTACACTCTTTTTTATTTAGGGAATTTTCTGTAACAATATTAATTAACCAGAATTCGACATGTTTTAAATTTAGATTGATAGAGCTTGAGATCAACAACATCGTGATATTTTACATCCCATATTAGTATTTAATTGTTTTTGTATAAATCAAGTTCACATTGTCATTCTGTCACATTAATGCGGAGGTCTTTAGGCCCAGTCTCCATCACACCATTGCTTTGATTCATTGAAATTTGTTGGCATTTTGTTTCCAAATAACTCTCTTGAGGTCCCACTACGTTTCAGTCATGTTGACATCTGGGCCTAGACTGGGCCATTGCAACATTTTGATTGATTTTTTTTTCAAACATATATATATGAATGGGCATTTCAAAGCTAAAAATATCTAAAAATTTCTGTTTTCTTTTTTTCCCCTAGATGGCAGAGAATGATGTTGATAATGAGCTTTTGGACTATGAGGAGGATGAGGAGCCCCAGGGACTCCCTGAGAGCGGTACACCAGCAGGAAAGAAAGAAGTTAAGGGTTCCTATGTCTCCATACACAGCTCTGGCTTCAGAGACTTCCTCCTGAAACCAGAGCTTCTCCGGGCCATCGTTGACTGTGGTTTTGAGCATCCTTCAGAAGGTGAGTAGTAGTTTAATTAATGTTTAAAATATGATTTCACATATCGATCATTGTTCTACCTTAGCATTTTGTTTTTCAGAAAGGAAGAAAAAGCCTCTAAAGTTCTGAAAGCCCTGTGTCTAATTTTTAATGTTCATTGTCCGAAAATAAGTTAAATTGAGCAAAAGATTTGATAATTTTTCTTTTTTTTACTCACTTGCTTTGCCATTTGTTTTCTTTTTAGTTCAGCATGAGTGTATTCCTCAAGCGATCCTTGGCATGGACATCCTGTGTCAGGCCAAGTCTGGAATGGGAAAGACGGCTGTGTTTGTTCTTGCCACGTTGCAGCAGATCGAACCTGTGGACGGACAGGTGAGACGGTCCTTAAACAGTGTAAACTGACAAATCTCTCTCTCATGCTGATTCTGCTTTTTATTTCTTTACATTCACCGTCTAACATTTCTAGTCATTTAATTATTTTTTTTGTAGTTCATAAACATGACGTTTGCACATTCACTAAATTAGATTTAACAGATGTGTGACCTTTTTTTGTATTTTTTTATTTATTTACTTTATCATGACTATTATTGTTTTGTTTTTTGTTTGTTTATTTTGTTTTTGTTTATTTAAATTTTTTTACTTTTTTTAAAAACTTTTTTTCTTTTTTTTTTTTTTTTTAGTTGATCATTATGGTTGGAAATCATTAGTTATAATGTATATATATTTTTTTGTTAAATGGGGGCAGATGTTATAAGATATTTTTCTTCTTTTTGCTCCTTTTCATTTTCATTTAATGATATTGTTTGTGTTGTGTGAAATTTGTTTTTAATTAAATGAAATAAATGATCAATAAATCCTTTAACACTTAATAGAGCATTTCTAAAGTCCTATCCTCTCCGTTTTGTGTCAGGTGTCTGTCCTTGTGATGTGCCACACACGGGAGCTGGCCTTCCAGATCAGCAAAGAGTACGAGCGTTTCTCCAAGTACATGCCCACTGTCAAGGTGTCGGTGTTCTTTGGCGGCCTGGCCATCAAGAAGGACGAGGAAGTCCTTAAGAAGAACTGCCCTCACATTGTTGTTGGAACTCCAGGACGTACGCTGGCCCTCATTCGTAACAAGACTCTCAGCGTGAAGAACATCAAACACTTTGTGCTCGATGAGTGTGATAAGATGTTGGAGCAGCTGGGTGAGTAAGAGGACACTCTATCAACTAGTAGTTGTTTTAATAAACCAATTGAGTGTGCGTCTGGGACTGAGCAACAAGCATGTCTGAAGCAAAACAGATTTATCAGATAGTGTCATTATTAGAGATGTTGAGCAGTTACATTTTTTTTATATGCTTAGAATGACAGTTATTGACTAAAATGTTTTTCCTCACAGACATGAGGCGTGACGTTCAGGAAATCTTCCGGCTGACACCCCATGAGAAGCAAGTCATGATGTTCAGTGCCACTTTAAGCAAGGAGATCCGCCCCGTCTGCCGCAAGTTCATGCAAGATGTAAGTTATGTGTTACAAAATACAAACAGCAGTTTGGTGCAGAGTAAAGCCACATGGTTGTTTCATCCCACAGCTGCTGTAATTGACCATCAGGATCCAACAGATTAGCATAGAGTCAGAGTTAATGTCTGAGTTGCGAAGTTGCAACTTATTAGGTTAAAAATTATGAAAAATTTGTCAAGTAATGTTAAAGAGAACCTACAGGGTGCTCGTGTTGATAAATAAAATTCTGTATTTTACCATAAAGTCAGTAACTGTACTTAAAGTTAAGCTCCCTTTAGCTTTGCCCACTTGTGTCTGACTGTGACATAAGTGGCCATTTTAGAGGGGCAGAGTGAATCTCCTGAGCAGATCTGACTCAGCTGTGGCAGTGATCCCCACGGCTGTTCTAATGTACAGGAGAACAGACCAGTTTTTTCTAAATCCAAGATAATCATGAGGAAGATTTTATTTTTGCTTATCCTTTTTTAATGAAAGTGTTGAGCTATGTTAGTAAAACAAATGCTTCTGTGTTTTATTGTTGTACTTAAGCCAATGGAAGTGTTTGTTGATGACGAGACCAAGCTGACACTTCATGGCTTACAGCAGTATTACTGCAAGTTGAAGGACAGCGAGAAGAATCGAAAGCTCTTTGACCTCCTTGATGTGCTCGAGTTTAACCAGGTATTTCTGGAGGTTTTTAGTTTTTTTTTTTTAAATGAAAATAAGATGGCGCTGCGATAGCTCGGTGGTCAGTGCTGCAGTCTGATAATTCTGAGGCTGTTGGTTTGAGCCCAGGTTGTGTCTGGAACAGCATCCAACAAAAGAATATAATCCAGGACTCAGGGGTTTTCTTTGGTTCGTGACAGGTGGTGATCTTTGTGAAGACTGTGAATCGCTGCGTGGCTCTGTCCCAGCTGCTGGTGGAGCAGAACTTTCCTGCTATTGCAATCCACAGGGGCATGGCCCAGGAGGAGAGGTGGGTGCTGCTTCATACTTACCACGGTGGTCTTTTTAAGTTTGGTATTAAGAGTGTGACCGACATCTTCTCTGAATTCTGCCCTCTAGGTTATCCCGGTACCAACAGTTTAAAGACTTCCAAAGGCGGATTCTGGTGGCAACCAACCTGTTCGGCCGAGGCATGGATATCGAACGAGTCAACATCGTCTTCAACTATGACATGCCGGAGGATTCTGACACATACCTTCACAGAGTCAGTTCAGTTCTATAAGGATTTTATTGATGATAAACACTGGTGTAATTTTCAATTTACCAAAAAACAAGTTTGTAATTAATGGACTGTTGTCTGTATGAACATTTGTTTTGTACAAGGCTACAATATTGTGTCACATTGAAAACCGTGTTATTTTTCTTTCACCCAGTCTGTTTTTAAATCCCAACTCTCCTCTCTCGACAACAGGTGGCCCGTGCTGGCAGGTTTGGAACCAAAGGTCTGGCCATCACCTTTGTGTCAGACGAGACTGATGCCAAGACCCTGAACGAAGTCCAAGATCGCTTCGAGGTCAATGTAGCCGAGCTACCCGACGAAATCGACATTTCTTCCTACAGTAAGTTTTCCCTTTGCAGACTGGTTTCAGACTTGTTGCATTTTTTGAAAATTAAAATCTTGTTTTTTTTAATTGTTCTAATAAGCACAATACCTTTTTTACATTGAGTGTATAATAAAAAAAGATGAAATTACTAATCATGATGACCACATCTAACCTTGAGTTTAACATGAACATGTCTAGATTAAAAAGTTTATCTCAAGCAGACCAGGAGAAGCTCATTCATGCTTTTATATCTAGTAGACTGAATTATATTGGCCTAACTGGGCTCTCCAACTGAACATTAAACATTTACAGCTCATTCAAATTTGGATTTTGATGAGATCTGAGCACATCACTCCAGTTTAAAGTCTTTACCCAAGGCTTCTTTTAAAAGTAAAGCACTTTAACTTGCCGTACGTATGTTGTGCTATATAAATTAAAGTCGCCATTTTCTAACTTTCGTTTGTTTTTTTGCAGTTGAACAGTCGAGATGAGTGCGAAGCGTCCTGCCACTGAAGACTGCGTGTGACTAATAATGTTGCTGTGATGTTAAAGGAAGAACAAAAAGAAAAACAACTCAATATTGTTTAAATATACTCCTCCCAACATCTATGTAGGCAAATTCAGAAAACGTATTTTCTCATGTCTTTGCAGAGTGCTTGTTTTAGTGTTTTCCTTGCTCAAACCATTGATTTATTGTTTTGGTTAAAAAAATAAATTTGTTTTGTAACTTATATTTTTTTTCCTGTGTTGGATTCAGTTTAGCATACCTCAGATGTCCTAAGTGTTTTTGATTTTACATGATTTGACTCTAGATCAGGGGGTCTAATCCTGGTTCCTGAGGGCCGCTGTCCTCGTGTTTTAGAGGCGTCTCTGCTCCAAAACATAGCGAACCTCGAGGATTGAACGCCCCTGCATTAGATAATCCTGGCCATTTTTTTAAACCAGCAGATTTAAAAACTTCCTATCAAGAAGTGTAATTTGAAATTGTACAATTGGAGTCGTAATTGAGACAAAGGCTCAGATAAGAACTAACAAAATTAAAACTATTAACCACACTTTAATAATATAGCTTGTATATTAAGTGTGCAAATATGACAATTATACAATTTTGTTTAAAAATCTGGACTGTTAATATAAATACAATTATCTTAAGCTACATTTAATGCAAAAAAGTTGGTATTAATTCAAGCTGACTTTTTCAGTCCAGATAAAGTCACTTCTCTGACAGTTTACTACATTTGTTGATGTGTGTGCATGGCATCATGTCATTTAAAAAGATTTAAAGGCACAATTGATGCCTTTGTTTATATTCACAATACTACCGATTTTGTACATTTCAAATAAAGTCTTACCTACAGAAACCCATTACTAAACGTTATCACCACAAAGTGCGTTGTTGCTTTTGTCTCCTATTGGCTGATCAGAGCAGCTCAAATCTTCTAATCCTGAATCAATCAGGAAGTTCAGGACGTTAACTTAGATCAGTTTAAACAAGAACTACTGAGTATGCTACTCTGGTCACATATATTACATTCTGGGTTGTCTGTAAGATATTGATTAGTAACCAAGGATCTCTTTCCTGCTTTTGGTATTCACTCTTCCTTTTGAAGAAAAATGGCTTCTCGTTTTGAAGCGTCCTCATGAGATTTAAAAACGAGCGAGGTTCACTCAGTAAATTTATGCGTGTCTCCGTACATCCAGTGCTGTGGAGGAAGGGCCACTTCATTGAGGTGGCTGCAGTCATGGTTGCATTTACACGACTGGATAAACATGGTCAGCCTCTGGAAGCGCTCGCCGTCTGGGCATACAAAAGTCACAGGCACAGTGCGCGTGCGTCGTGGCGAGCAGCACGGGCCGTCTGTACACGCGCCACAATAGATGGGGCGGTAAAGACTGACGCTCGTACATTCCCCGTAGGACAGACGGAGTGGCTCTGGGGCTCTCTGAGTCGGGGAGCAGCTCTTTCCTTTCTGTGAAACAATAAAAAAACGGAAAGATCAGTGTTGTTACCAGTTTAATATCTAATGCATTATTTATCACCTTCTGAAAAATAATGGCCATGGTTATTTATTTATTTTTAGAAAACTACACCAGAACTCAAAAAATTATTATTTTCAGGTAGAAGTGATTAAATTCCTTTAGCTTTAAATAAACTGATCTGTGACCACTTTTATCACCAGACTGTTAACCTCAGTAGAGGTGTGTTAGAAACAGAGGATTAATATAGACAGTATTTCCCTGGACTCTGAGTAAACACACCAGGCCAGACTACAGACACACTCCTCGTCTTTAACCCCTGTCTTGGCAGGAATGCCGATACCGATGGACTATATTTAAAAAGGCGCCTGCCTGGAACCAAAACACAGCTGAACACCACTCCACTGAATGTGGTGCTTCCCAAAATTACTGCTGATGCAGTCTGAGCTCAGACGCTCAGGGTAAAGGTGTTTTTTTTTTTTTTATTCTAAAATCATATTTACTCAAGACATCCCTTTTTTTTTCCATTATTTGCTGCACGTTTGACATTTTCAGGTCTTGCATTTATTTTTAATCCTACAGTCAAACTGCTAAGAGAAGTATATCCTGATTGATAAGTGTTATCACAGCAGTACAAGGTTAGACTCTTGGAAATTATGAGGGTGTTGGACCTGCATCCGTCTCCTCCCTGAGTTTATGCTGAGTTCAGTCCACCTCACCTTAGCTGGGGCAGTCAGACTATGGCACGGCCGCACGGTGCAGATTCTCGTCTCCTTCTTCAGCTTGCACTGGGGGTTCTTGTTAGATATGCGAGAAGAAACACCCATCCCACAGCTGCGTGAGCACCGGGACCACTTTGTAGTTAGGACAGGACACTTCATTTCCTCGGGGGTGTCCCACACTGAGGAATGTTAAATTGAAGGAGAATGTAATAAACAAATAACGAGAGTATAGCGTAAGCTAGCATAGGGACACAAATAGAAGCTTCCAACCACACTATTTCTTTAAAATAACTACCATATTATGTGTCAACAAAGGTTTAATCTCTTGTGGAAGAATTTTCCTGAATCATCTTTTAGTGCTGCAACTTACTTAATGGTTGCTGAAAAAAATTAGGAAAAAAATTACACTGAGTCACTGGAACGTCACCAACATCAGATCTGTAGAGAGACTGAAAGAAAGATATGCTGCTACAGACGCCTCATCAGCCCATTGTTTAGTTCTGTGAACCAGAATGCTCTCATATGTTATTTTATCCTGTCCAAGTCCTCCTAAGTAAGACCAAAATGGCTATAATTTAGTCATTTCTCACTAAAAGATTATCTTGGTTTAAAATTGGCATGAAAAGTGGTCTTTAGCTACTTCGACTTTTCGCTCAAGTTTTCCCTCTGTCTGTTGTTGTGATACAAGCATAGAGCAAAAAGACATTTTGTTCTCTTAATATTTCTAATATCTTCTTTTGTGTGTATGTGTTTTTGTCTGTGTTGTGACAGATCAGACAGATATGGTTGTTTCTTTTTTGTTACACTTATGAAAGTTCAGGACGTTTGTTCTGACCCATTTATTCTGCACGCAGATTATAACTTTGTGAAAAAGAAATAAATTAAATTGTGCTCAGTAAAATCAAGCTCCAGTCACAAAACTTCCATCTTTCAAAAAGAGTCAAACTCACCAGGCTGATTTTTAAAAACTCTTTCACTCCCCCAGTTTCTGGATTTGGCGTCAGGAAGCATGTTGGTCAGAACCGGTTCACGTTGAGGCTGCTGCGGCACAGCATGGTGCTGTTGTAGTGAGGGCGTCTGCTGCGAAAATGAAAGGTGATTTATGCTGCAGTTGTGTGTAACTGCACATAATCTAAGTTTTAACCACAGATAAAACAAACCTGATGCTTAGGTGGGAAAAGCCAGACGTCTTTGTGGCAGTTGACACTGAAGCAGCACTGTCCTGGTATCCTGACCAGACGTGGGTAGGGGCAGGACGGTGAAGCCGGTGGCAGCTTGTTGCTGCAGAGGGAAGCGCAGCCAACGGCTCCGTCGATGCAGGTACACTGGTGTTTACAGCCGGCACGGAAGCTCTCACCATTCTGGTAGATTTTGCCGTTGTACTCACATGAGCGTCCCTCTGATTTAGCTGAACAACAAAACAAGACACACACAAAAAAATGAAGTTCAGAACTAGACGCTAAAACCTCTAATGGCAGTCTGAGTGTACTTAAAAGCACTTCGGCCGCAAGCCAACACAGGCTGTTGTGGATCATTAAGCGAAGATTTGCTGTAGTTTTTTTACTGGTTGAGCACAAAGAATCAGTTCCTCCACTCTGAAAGGACAAGTGCTGCAGACATGACATGGATTTACACTTCATTGCTATGCAAAGCTTTGTCTGACTCCAAACTAATCACAAAGTTATAGTCAATAAAAAAATATTATTTGGTAAATCCCTAAGAAATATATGACAATCTGTCAAGATTTTAATACTTACTTAGATGTAAATATTTGTTTTATTTCAGAGCGGGGTACTTTTACATAAATATAGTAAGAACCCACATAGGCCTCCATAATTCAGTGAATAAATTTGATCAAAGGGGGTATGTAAAAATGTTTCATTCTTCATTAAAGAAAAAACAAACATTGGGTTATATTGGTAACAATTCATTTAAGTTCTTTAATTTCCAAAATCTTAATAATGAGTTGCATTATTTTATTTTCTAAATCTTTATTTCAATTCTCAAGTAGGTTTTGTTATACTGGACACAAGAGCAAAGGTCATAGATGTCTGATATTGACTTACAAAGACTGAAAAGTAAATGGAAACAAGAAAACAGGATGTGTCAGACTCCTTGTCTCCAAGAAGTGGCTATTCATAGCTTGCAAGGAATCACTGGCATGGTACACATGGGAAGTGTATTTTTATCTCTGTAACCCCCTTTCACCGTCATAAAACATCCTCCACTCTCTAAAATGTCCCTGTTCGTGTGAAGTTTCATCACGCTAAATTCACTACGACTTCCTTTTCTAAAGTTTGTAAATACTTTGGATGGGTGACGGAGAATAAATCAAGGTTTGATTTATCGTAGAAGGCAGCTTTTTTCAATGTGAGTAACCGCCTTAGCACTCACCTCGACAGATGCCCCAGGCCACGGACACGTCGTTGCCATAGTTACACTCCAGTCCTTTGTGGTGGTCGCAGGGCCTCGTGTGGCTGCAGTCTTGGTTAAGCTGTGCGGCACACACCTTGCAGCAGCCACATCTGTCTGGAACAGTGCTAACGCCCGGGGGGCACACAAGGGGCTCCGCAGGGCACTCACACACTACTGGGCAGCTTGCTGTCACCTGGAGGCATTGAACAAAACACTAAAATTTGCTGCAGGACCATGCAAAACTTACAACCTACAAATCATTAAAAAAAAAAAGAAAAATGTTGAATGATTTAAAATCTGACATATGCAAACACCTCGCAATGTTGCATGCATGAAAAGTGACAGACGATATGTTTTCATTCAAAGAAAGACATTTTATTTAAACCACACTAATATGTGCTGTAAATGACTCTCAGCTATTACATCATTACATTTTAAGTCAGTATCTGTAAATTAGACTGAGTTGCAGCCATTTTTGTGTTTTTGACTCAAACAGTTATTAGGTTGCAGATGCACAACCACAAATTATTACCTGAATGTTTTATTAAAATCCATCCAGTGGTTGATGTATTTATAATCGCTGGTCTTTAGTCATGTGTCAGTAACATGAGGTAAAAGTCATCAGGGGTCCACAGATCACTCTGACTGGTCTTACATCAGATTAGCTGCAGTAGACTTGAGTAATGGCAGAAACATGTCTCACTTTGTTCAAACCAAGAAGCAGCTGAGCTTTGAAGAGTCAACATGAGTGGACACGATATTTACAAGAACCTTCTGCTGAATAAACAGGGAGAACAAACCACTAGTGTGGCTAAAGTTATATATTAGTTGCTAACTTTGGCTAACTTACAGCTAGTTATCATTTAGTCGAGTTATTGGAACGGCACGATATTCAAATATGTATATTTATTTATATAACCATAACGCAAAACACAAATTTAATCGCAACACAATCGAATCAACTACTTATAACTTTTTTGTTGTCAGCAGGTGGCTCATAGCTTACCTGGATGATGACGGTTGTTGTCATTACTGTCAAATATATCAGAAACACCATGATTAGCATAAAAAAGTGTCTAAAAAGTAAAGTTAAAGTAGAACCTCCGCGCAGCAACACGCCGAATGGTTCTTCGTCTTGGTTTGTTTCATTATGAGTTTATCTCACTCATTATTTTGGACCTTCGTTCTTTTTATTTGGAGATAAGACTCGTCTAAACTACTTTATAGCTGCTGCGGTTCTCAGTTAGGCCACGCCCCTATTTTAGATTTCATGGAATCACCGAGCAGGAAACTCTAAAATAGGCGTGGTTGTGGATTGGGAGCGTGGTTTGGAATGAAAGCACCCATTCATAAAAAAAAAAAAAAAAAAATCAAATAAATCAAATTTATGTATTTGTTTTATGAGTTAAAAATTAAAACGTAACCGCTTTCAAGGAACTCTCAGGCACATTCCTGCCCTCCTGACACAAAGTAAACATATTCATTGAACAAGGTGATGCAGGCATTCCACCTCAGACTGGGGATTGAAACAACAACCAAAAAACAAGGGAACAAATCCAATCTGCTTTAACAGAACTATGCCAGAAAATCAGCATGAAGTACATCAGGCAAATATTAAAATTATAGCACTTGAGAGAATGTGAACACACCTTTGTCTTTGTTCAACAAGTTAAAAAAAGTGTTTTATAACAGTGTTTCCACTGGGTTTCCATAATTTTTATTACCTGAAGGCGAGGCAAAGTGACAATGTTTTTGCTAGTGTTCAAAATAAGCAAAATATCTCATGAATCACTTTATTGAAACTAAAAAAGTAGTAATTGGGTTGACAACCAAAACTGATTTAAGTTTTTGAGATAACCTAAATAAAGATGACTGCTTCAGGTGACTGAGTTCAGAAAACACAAAATTGGCTCTAACATATCTGGTGTTAAAAATAAAGAGATAACATTTGCAGTGGCAGGTGACTGTCTTTTACAACAAGTACTCCAAGCACTAACAGATCATGCAAGTTATAGGATTGCACATTTTGTTTTCAAGATGGCTGTAACTCAGGTAAAACTCTGACACCTGAAAGGTGATGTGTGACATTTAGCTAAAATACAAGTTTTGATTGCTTTGATTAAATGTTTCGTCTTAAATGTAAGTGGACTGGCTGACTCTGACTATTATTAAGATGCTGACACAGGAGTATAAAATCACTTGGAAAGAACTGAGGTTGAAAGCAGGATTATTGTTTCAGGAGCCGTGCACATGGTTTGTCTGCCTCCTCCTTTTCCTCACCCTCCTTTATTTTAACCACAGGTTTGCAGCCACACCTGCTCCTACACAGAGGTCTCTTTTGATGGGGGAAATATGATAGGCAGAGGTTTTGAAAGTTCGGGTTTTTCTATGTAACCTATATTAACTCTGTAACATTCAGTGATACAGTGGAAACCACCATGAAGCATTTTAAAACTATTTTTACGGTGACATATAACCAGTTCAACTACAAAAAAAAATTAATGAAAATAAAACAGTTTTGAGGAAAATCTATGATAAAAAAAATGCAACAAGCTGCTTAAGTGTGCACACCCTGAAACTAATGCTTTGTTGAGTCTATCAGCAGCCACACCTTAGCTTGGTAATATTTGCCCACTCTTTCTTGTCAAATCACCCTAAATCTGTCAGACTGCGAGGCCATCTCTTGTGCACAGCCCTGCTCAGGTCACCCTTACAGATTTTCTGTCAAATTTAAGTCCAGATTCTCACCTGTTATTACCAAGCTATATCAATCGGTGATGAATGAGAGATCAAATCTGAGGGCAGATAAACACAGACATTAGTCACCTTCTTATCTGCGGTTCTGCATCCTTCAAAACAGCACAGAAAGTTTGTTCCCAAACTCATCTTTTCGTTTTCTCCTCCCTCAGCGTGTACTGAACTATAAAAAGAAAGAAATGATGTGACAAGTTTCACTTTTTGTTTTGAATTATTTTGTCTTTGGTTCATTATTTTATCCTGTTGTATTTAGTTTGTACTTTTGAACAGTCAGTCTCTGCTCCACAGCATTTCACGCCCACCTCACCTATTGCTGGTTTCATTAGGTTCAGCTGCAGCCACATAATCCTTCTGTTCGTCTCTACTCACCAGTCGAGAGTTATTAGTTTTCATGCCACATTCTGATTTTCCTTGTGCTCCTCTATTCACAAGGTGGCTGCTGGAGGCTTTAATCAGCTGCTCCTGACCCTGAACAGAATTTTTAACATTACAGATGATAGATCCACTCATGATGCAACTAATAAGTACATTGTAAGATATGACACAACTGGATTGGTAACAATGCATTCAGATATTGCAGGTTTTAGGCAGCACATACAGTATTATGTTTTGATGTATTATGTTTTTACTAAGTACTTTAAAGCACAAACTTTTATTAACAACTTTTGTTAAGATTTAGGTTAAGATTTTGGATCAGCATTCAGAAGCATTTAATGTGTTACCTTAGAGCAAATATGTACAGAATACAACCGTTTCATGATTAAAAAGTGCAAAACAACCTAAACTTGTTAAGAATTTTCAAGGTTGGTAAAACCCCAGGATGCAGGACTGAGTGAAGGTGGCAAAAAAGGTTTATTAACAAAATCAAAAAGGCTGGTGTGGCAGCAAACAAGATTCAAGGACTTGACTTGGCATGCCAAATTTCTGGATTTCTTCAGGGTTGTGGGCAAGTATTTATAATTTTATGCACATAAATGAGAATTTACCTAATGTGGAAGTTATCAAATCCAACCAACAGGTATAGTTTACAAGTTTGGATTTAATTGTACAAGTTTGCTGTGTTTGTAATAATTACTAAATGTTATTTCTGTGGGAATGTTACAAACATAACAGTCACAATGTGCCCATCTTGTATGAACTAGGCCATATGATACAATATGGTGAGTGTGAAAACACCATGATGTCAGTGCATGAAAGGCTCTGTATTGTACATGTTTTCCCATGTGGCTGAGTGGTCCACACTGAATGTAACTCTATACAAAGAACACAAAAAAAACAGCTTTATGAGAAAAGGGGTGAGGTGGGAAAACTGAAGAAAGAACTGAAAAAAAAAAACAGTCCAGAAACTAGGTAAGAGGTGGTGAGAAACAGAGGCTGGAGCAAGAGCTGAGAAGGAGAAAGTGTGTGTGGATCTGGTTTTTGTTACCTTTTTAGGACCTTTTCTGGTATAAATGCTTACCTTGTCAGGACCAGTAATGAATAGATTCAGCTCTCAGTTTTTGGGATCCAATAAACATCCATTTACATCCTCATTGTTACATGGTCTGACCTTGGGGTGAATTTGCAGATCCTAAATGTGTTCCAGCTGTTAATAATCTTCCGGGCTGTACTGTTGACACGCATTTCCTTCAATCTCCACAAGATGGAGGCAAACTCACAGTTTTCAACAGAGGGGGGGTTAGATTCAGTTCTTAGCAAGCCTTGAGGAAAACAAGTTACTCCTTAATTTGCTCTTTTAGGTAAAAGATGAATGTTTAGATCAGAGGGATTTGATCAGAGCAGGTAGAGACCCTTGTTAGACATTTAAACACATTTTTAAAAAACTCCCGTTATCTAATTGAAGACAGAAAATTGTGAATATTTGGGGGAGCTAAAGTGCTTTCTTCACAGTTTTCCCTTTTTTTTAAATCAGTCATTCATTTTCTTCCATCAGACATCACTGACTTCTTCTGCACCTCTCTCTTTCATTCACCTCCACACTGCGATGGCAGAGTGCAGTCACATTGAACCTGGCTTTATTCGGAGCACGCTCTTGTCTCCCATCACCCGTGGTCTCCTGATTAGACCACCCCCTCCATCACCCACCCCCACCTCTCAGCAGTCACCGGGGCTCTGCAGCCAGCTGACAGGCATGGAAAGAGCTTTTCCCAGGTAGAGTAGCAGCTCTGCCTGAAGACTTGTAAGCCTAATTATCCCACTTGTCTGGGAGGCTGGGATTACCATTTGGCCAGCTTCAGAATCCCTAATTTCCCATTTGGGAGTTTGGGTTTTTTAAAGCACAAATATGGAAACTTGCAGTATGAGCTTCCTGCAAAGGCTGAACCTTGGCATATGATGTTTTGTCACATGGCAGGTTTTAAAATAAATAATTTGATATGGTTTGAAGAGTCTGATGATTCAAGTTTCCATGCTATTAACACCTTCTTTATCCAATTATTGGCTTTAAACATACACAAATAAGAGCTTTTTTGCTTTAACCCTGAGTAAACTCTCAATCCTCATCTCATTTAAACTTCACCCATCACTGTGTTTGTGCCAGTTCACTGGTCTGACTTCTGCCTGTGACATCCCATAATATCACTGGCTGTAAGGGTTCCTCTGCAGCCTCTCTAATGCTTAGCAGTCTCCTGAAAGTTATGCTTTTAAAATTATTTTCTATGTTTTTACTTATAATATTTCTCTGCCTAATTTAGTTTGCATATTTGTAACATTGTTTTTGTTGGTGACCATCATCTGGGTTCTCTGGTTTCTAAAAATCTGCATGTTTTCACAAGGGAGTCCCTAATGCTACAGTAACAAGTCGGCACAAACAAATGCTTTGCTCCATGACTGTAAAACAACCCCAGAGGAATATGAAGAAAACATATTGTGTAAATTAGATGCTCTGAGCTCCGTTATCTTTAATGGATCTGAGCTGACTTATGCGCATCCTTCTGTCGCTGCACGCCTCAACAACCATTTGTTGTTCTAATGAGTTTTTGTTGATGAAATGATAATTGCACTGAACAGGTTTCTGTCTTCTAGTTTGACCGATTAAAGTGACACGGTCAGTAAAAAAACAGTTTAATGTTGGGTTATCTTCCTGCCTTGTGTGGATCAAGTCAAGCACAAGAAAGGTAATCAGTGTGAGGCAGGTGGACGTGCGCATTTTTTAATATGTTTGGTTGTGTTTTCTGAATTGGTCTCTGGCCCCTGCACTGTCTGCATTAGCCTGAAGTATTGAGCTAAGAAGCTCTGCATGCTTGACCTGTCTGCTACTGATTAACCTCAGCATGCTTATACAGAGCACGGGCACACTCACGTTTGCACACAAATACACAATTGCCTTTCATAGTGGCCATCTGATAGCTCGCTGAATGACCTTCAGAGGGAAAATGTTCTATAAAGGACAGAAAAACCCACAAGGACTTAAATGTTTTCCTTTTAAAAGCTTATTGCATTTTCAATAGCGAGATGTGGCAACTAAAATAATACACAAGAGAGTCTGAACTAAGCTGGATGTAAAGTAAAAAAAAAGCTCACTCAACTTGTTTTTCTTCATAAAACAACAGTTCAGACCTCTTGAAGAACTGAACACTTATTTACTTAATTTCTGAAAGGTCTTTGAATGACTTCAGTTTGGAGCCAACAGTTAATGCAGGGTAGAGACCAAAGTGGACTGGTTTAAAAATAACTCAAATAAAAAAAAAAATAAAATAAATAGTAGCAATCATGTGAACCATATAATCTGTTTTTACATCAATATCAGTTGCACTTCACTCGCTTATTTACATCAAACTGTGTCTTGTAAGTGCAGCAGCAGCAGCTAGCTGTTGCACTTTTGGTGCAGCCTGGAGCTCATCATGCAGGTATTTAATAAAATCTGTATTTAAATAATCAGGTACTAAAAAACTGACAGCAATGAAGATTAAAAAATATCAGTTGCACAAGGGGCTATGGGATTTTTGAGATTGAAACTACAATTGCTCTGCAGAGGTTTTTTCTATAAATACCATAATGTGTCACATTTAGTGGACATAGTATGATGTTTATTGTTTTTTATCCTCATGTGGTATTTCTTTTTTCTTTTAAGGGTAGCGCCTTGCATGGCTGCTGGACCGGGGCACCTGTTCTCCCAGTCTGTTGTGTTTTTGTCTATATCTCTTGAACGGGTTGTTCCGAACTGTAATTTCCCTTTGTGGGATCAATAAAGTATCGTTCATTCGTTCGTTCATCTTTGGTCTGGACCACACTTAGACTACTCCACTGAGATGTATTATGAGTGGGGCTAGGGTGCCAAAAAACAAAAACATAAATAAAATAAAAATCCAAATAAAATTTAGTTTTGTGGAATATAGTCATCTTCAGTTGTAATCACGATTCACTGATAAGGACAAATCCCTTCATTATAATTAGGTACTGATAATGAATAATAATTTAATTTAACAATTTTTATTAAATTATTGAATTTGGTGCCTCTTTTAACTTATATGTATATATTTGTGCTGCACAACCATTTAAAAAAAGGCTGAAGGAGTAAAGTTTTGTGCCTCGTTGTAATATGGAAACTTGCAGTATGAGCTTTATGCTAAAGGAACATGATGTTTTGTTACTTTGTAAATGCCTGAAAGACAGCCTATAAGAAACATTGGTGCTGTGATCAACAACTTTCCAAAAGTTTTTATTTTTACTTATTAATATTGCACGACTACCAAACACACATCCTGTGAAGAACAACACAGTCAAACCCGTGCTCTCCTTTTTTTGCTCCCTCTGTTCTCCTGCCCTCTATCCGGTGCTGCTCTGAAAGCTCTGCTTCTGTTAATCACTTCATGCTGCAGCTCCACACACGTTCACACATACACGGAGCCCTGAAAGGGGAGTAATGAAGCCACCTAAATGTTTTCAGCCAGGCTCTCCATCATGCTACCAAGGCGTCCTTGGCTGGAGCGGACAGGTCAGCCAGCTGGAGACTGATTCAAGCAGGGCGGGTGGATGACCGAGTATGCTTGCTGTGTCCAGATTTAGAAGAAAATATGAAGAGAACCAGGAAAAAGGTGACAGTGATGTGCATCTAAAACAAGAGATAAAGTATCATCGACTTAGTTTCTGTGTCTCCACCTCATCTATTTGTTTTGAGTAAAAGCAGCAAAAGGAAAGATGAGGGAGTTAATGAATGAGGCTTCTTCCAGTAACATATCGCATCATTCTAACTGAGATGGAATGACGTACAAAGTTACAGAAAAAGAAAAATAAGAAAGAGATTTCTAAAAAAATTGCCACTTTAGAAGGTCTTTAGTTTTTATTCTGTTCTCTTGTCTGAAAAGAACATGCAGAAAAAAATGTGGAGAAATCAAGCCATTTCTGGCAGCTTGATGCAGAAACAGATGGCATTGTTGACATGATCTGATTGAAGAAGGACCCCGCAAAAACTGGCAATATTATAATGAGCTCAGTGTGATCTTGTAGGCTGTAGAATACATCATCATAGGTTTATCCATCATCTGGCCTCGCCTGGCTGAGCTGATACCCACAATGCATCACGAGAGACTCATTCAACGAGTGAAGCACAATGAGAAAACCTTCTGGTAAATATATATTTATCATCTACCTGCCTCCATCTATCCATTTATTTAAAACAGTAATATTGTAAGTATATCTGATAAATAGGTTGATTTGTAAACACTTTAAAGTCAGCTGGTTGGAGACTTTCCAAGATCTAATATAAACAACATTATTAAAGCTTTTGCATTAAGTAAAAATAAAAAATAAATGAAGTAGACATTATCTACATAGATAAAGTTATGCGTACCTGAATGCACTCCCAGGACATGTATTTACTGCATTTGGCATTCCCAGAGATGTGCAGCCTCACTGAGACAGGTGAGAGTAATAGGAGAGAGGATGGATGCAGACACTTTCAGCTCCTCCACAACAAAAACTCTGTGAAAACTGAATAAAATCTTATTCAACACACTTGCATTCACAGAAGAAAAAGGTTGATAGTGTTGATTTGGATTTCTGGTTTATAAATTTGCATATCAGGAACGTGGACATTTTGGATAAAATCAATGAACTTTTTAATTATTAAAGTCTACGTGCCTGAATATTTGAATCTCTCACTCGATCTAGTTGGGTCTGTGAGGAGTTTCTCAGCACTTCTTTTGCTTGTGGCATTTTAACAAATATTGATGTTTCCACACTTTGGATTGAAACTATTCCTTTGAAATGTGAGAGTCTGAGGTGTGAGCCTGGACTGTGGGTTACTGACACCAAACCTCCACAGGGCAGCTTATTGTTCAACTTTATTGCTCAGAGCAGGACCTCACACTGTAAGGGACAGTCAGGGACACATGGAGGATTCAAACTAGTCCGATTCAGGCGGGTTAACCTACATCTAAAAGAAAATCCATTGTCGGGCAAGGGGAAAAAGAGACAAGTTACCCAGATGACCTGACACAAGCACCATTAATCTGTACCTGCAGTGCAGAAGGCCCTCTCTGTCAGGACACCGTTTCATTTTCTGACCTCGTCTATGGACCATGAGACCTTGACTGTGGGTGCCGTGTTCCCACAGTTTTCCACCTCTGGCTGTTTGTCTCTGATCCTCAGACAGGAATTGAGATTATATCTACCACAGCTAATACTTTGACTTTCCAATTCTCAAAACAAAGCTCTTATTTTCCCCAGAACTTTAGTGATGTGAAAGTTTTTTTTTTTAAATCTCCAACAAAATATGAAAACTTTTATTTTTGCTTCAAACAAATATTACTGTATTTATTGTGTATTGCATATTATCAGATTTTTTATGCTTTTTAAGCTTAAAAAATGATGATCCTATTATGCATGAATAAATGGTAAGTTAAAGATTGCTTTTTCTTGGATTGCACTTGAATAGAGTGAAATGAGGATGATTATCTGTGGAGACCTCTGGAAAGGGATCAGCTGAAAGAAAAAGACAATTTTAAGCAATATTTTACTAAAAAACAGAAACTATTTTTACAAGTGAAATATTGCATTTATGCCTTCGAAAATTATGTTGCACCCAATAAAAGCTGTTTTTTCAATTGTAAAAAAGGTTTTTTACTTACTTTTCAATTTCTTTTATAGCAAAATCTGTTTTGTTTTTGTCCTGCAGCATGTGGAAATGTGTTTGTCAGTCACATTATGGGGATTTTCAGTTGACTTGGCTGCTTCATTTTCGTGGTTCAGTATGGATCATTTAATGTGGAGCAGCACTGAATTAGAGCAGCTACTGTGAGATATCATTTAATTCTTCTGTGCACACAGTTCGGTTTAACAGAGCTACCTGCTCAGGTTTCTGCTCACTGTCGCAGTTATAGTCTGTTGCTGGACTTCCAAACAAACATCCAGAGCTGTAAGAGCTTGTGTTGCTGCAGGTGTGTGTTTTGTGCAGCAGGAAGAGTGTATTTGCATAAGTGCGTGAGTATGAGTGATCAGTCTGAAGGCAGTATCTCGATATGTTTCTGACTTAATCAGCTGCAGAGCTGCCTCACACCTTCACTCTGAACATCAGAGGTATTTGCAGAAGCAATCTGTCACCACAGGGACAGTTTTCTGCTTTGGGCTTCTGTAATAAAACGAATCCCTCCACCCGCCCAACCCTCCCACCAACTTCTCCCTTTCCTCGACTCTTTTTCTGTCTCTCTGGAGTTTGGTAATAAAATGAATCTCTCTCTTCAGGATGTGGGTCAGTCCGCCTCTATTCCCCCTTCCAACCCGCCACCCTTCTCCACAATCTGGCTGAGATGGACTGCTCCATCACTGTCACAAGGTGCACAGATTGGGTGCCAAAGCCACTAATAAAGACGAGGACCACATCCCACTGCCTTGTAAATACTGCTGCTTGCTCTGACTTATAGAGATATGATTTTTTTTTTAGATGTCTGTGTTTGCAGGTGCGTGTTGTTGCAGATTGCAAAGTCATTCTTAAAGGGGACATATCATGCAAAATCCGCACTGTACTTGGAGTCTCTAGGAGTGCAGAAAAGGTGAATTTAGTCTCTCCTGGTGCTGAATAGATATCTTTATATTATGTTTGGGTCATATTTTTCAACCTGTTCAGTTTTCTCTATTTTCTGTGACATTTTCTCAACTATTATGTCACAGAATTTACAACAGAACTGCCAAAAAAGGTTTGTTAACTTACCAACTACAATTTGGTGGTCTTCATTGTCCTCTGGTTCTGGGTCAGACTCTGGCTCCAACATGCGAGGCTGGGTGGAGAAGTCTTCTCTTGTTGACATCTTTTACTTAATTTGTAAATAAAAGGTTTCTGCTCTGCTATATAGCCATAAACCCCTCTAACAAACTGGAATGGAACACTCTGGAAGCTGGAGGGGGGCAGGGTGTGAGGTACCTGGTTTGGATTTAAAGAGACAGCCTCAAAACGAGTTGATCGGAGACACGCCTCAGAAAAGGAGTAAAAGAGGGGGTTGTGGAGTTACAGTAAGGAAAGCAAAGCATTGCAGTTCCACTTTATAAAGACTCCAACTGAAGGATTTAAATGTGAAAAAGGATTGAAAAGCACAATAAATCCCTTTTCAAATTGCATTTTTTAATTGTTTACAGAGTTTAACTCAGGCTTATTCGTGTGCACAAAGGAAGAAACAAACTTTTTTAGAAAACAAAAGGGACACTTAAATGGTGTGACATGTTTGAACCATAACTGATTAAAGCCAAAACTAACAGGGAATTTAGAAAACACAGTTGTTTCACTGATAAGCCATAATATGAACAAAGTAAAGATATCTTCTTGTCACATTTGTAAAACACTCATGCAAGTAAAAACTTCTGAATGCACTGCAACACAAGTACAACACTTCAAACTCTGCCACAGAAACTTTGAAGCCAGTGTTTATGTAAGTGCTGCTGCATTGCAATGCCTTACATCACACAGGTCTTTCTGTTAGGAATATATGTGTGCACTCGCTGTATAAGCAGCCTATAAGTGCAATCATCTTGTAATGCTTCACATCGCTTCACGTCCCACCTTTCCAGCAGGTTCACTTTAAATTCTGATAACTCCTGTTCTATGAGATAAAAAGGTATACTGACTAAAAACATACATAATATACAAGCATATTTGAATATTCTGTACATCTAGAAAACGTAAAATAATGTTTTTATTCAATATTTGAAAAAGGTAGACCTAACAGAAGAGTTTGATTTAAATGGTGCCAGACAGAGTGCTGTCATCAGTCAGAATGTGGGTGGTGATATTGACTGCTGTTTCATTACTTTTGAATAGGTTATTGATCAATCTGTTGTGAAGTTTTGTGTGCTTTTTGTAAAACACACTACATGCATGCACACAAACATTTTTTCAGAAACACACTTTGCCAACGACAAGCTGTCAGTGAAATGACTGATTGGCACACTTTTTGTCTCCCGCTCCGCTGCAACACACGGAGACGGCTGCACACAAACAAACAACCCAACTCAAAATTCCTCCCACGCCAGCACACACCCTCTTTCCTAAACACTACTACACACAAACACACTGCACGTGCACAGGCAAATGCCTTCAGTCTTTCTCATCTGCAGCCTCCCGTTTACAATGCTATCTCTGCTCATTATGTCTCCTTTGTGGCCCGGCCCAACTGCCAACAGCGATGAGGCCAGAGCTCCTATTGTTCAGGGTGCTGTCTATCAAACCCCACTGCCGGCTTATCAAAATGAACATTACCATAACACTGGAGAAGTTGGCATCTCAAATGTAAAGCAAAGAAAATACCAAAGGTGAGCTGAGCAAGGACCACAATACAGCCTCACATAATGCTGTCTTGATATTTCCAGAGCAACAAGTAATAGAAGGCTAATGGCTTTCTTAGTTTATAAATAAATGTGTGTGTATGAATATACATATATACACACATACAGTTTTATTTATCACAAAATGTTCAACATAGTGTGTATTGGTGGAGAAGCTGCTGCTCATCTCCTCTTTGACAGTGGCTCCACTGACATTTTCAAAACATAAAGGGATGCAACATATTGATATGAAACAGCACTATGATAAACAAGACAACTGTCCAAAAACAAAACAAAACAAAACAAAACAAAACAAAACAAAACAAAACAAAGAATAAGAGCTGCTATCATGAGACTCTAGTGCATCGGTCAGTGTGCGAGCCATAATTGAAAATAATGGAGGCATAATTTTTGACATGCGTCATATGCTGCCTGTGTGTTTCACCCCTTAAATCTAATTGGGCTCAAGAGCTAATCACTAGTTAGGGCTATAAAGATGTCAAAATTGACTTTGGAAGTGGATGAGCTCAGACAAACTACTATTAGCTGGTCAACGTGGTCTGAGCAGACCCACCATCAAAGCAAAAACTCCTGTCTGCAAAATTTCATAATATTTAATGCAAACACTCACATTTGAACCTGAACATTATTGTCACTCTAACACTGCATGGTAAGTTCAGTAAAAATAACTACATTTCTATTTTCTCCCAAAAGTGATCCCAGGCTGCACCAAAAGTGCTACATCTGCTGAAATGGTGCTATTTTTACTTGCAAATAAACAGAAAATGTTAATCCGGATATGGTGCAAAAATTATGCAGTGATACAAAAATGCAAACATCTACGGAACAATGTTTGTATGGAACTGCTATGGAAATGTGAAGATTGCAGCTATTTTACAACTAACTTAGCTTAGTTAGCTTCTGTTCTGTTTAGCCGTCATCAGTCAGGTCAGAATTAAAGTCTAGTACTCCAAACAGAGGTTGTTTAAAACTATATGCAACAGGTTAGATATTCATTATTTTTGCTTTAAATGCAAAACCCCCATTGAAAATTGGACAACTTTTGACCAATCAAAGCATGTCTTGAGTTGGAAATGAAAGTAACTTGCTCTCACACACACACACGCACACAGGTGGAAACCTTTAATTCAGCTCACTGTGTGTATACACAGAAGCCCACAGGTACAAAGGCAGGGTATAAAATCCTCTTACAGTAAGTCTCTTCCTGTTGCTCTGAGCTTTGATCATATCCTTCACAGCCCATGACCACCACACACACACACACACACACACACACTGGGATATCTCTCCCTTCAAGCAGCAGAGGTCACACCGTAAAATTTTGTAGCATCGTGGCTTGATCATCGCACAATTACCTGCTTGTTGGCCAAAGTCAATGGATATACGCATTTCCATATTATGCCTGTTTCCAGTTGAATAAGTCATCAAGTAAATGGAAGAGTTTTACAGAGGCGAGTTACAAGCTTGAAGGTTTTTGTTGTCCTTGTCTCTGTCTCTAGAGGATGAAACTCACAATGTGGCAGTAGCTGTGTTAAATAAAGCAATATGATTATTATCAGCTCATTTGACCCATTTATATTAATATTATTGTATTTTAAATAGGATTAGGTCTTTGTGGGATAGAGTTTTTTATTTAATGGTTTACAACTGAAATACTAATTTGTAAATGATTCCAAACTTTATAATAAATCAAGTTATATTAACTTTGTTGCCTTTTGCAATAAATAAATAAAGACATTTCTGTAAAGACTTTTCTTGTTCTCTGGATATTCCTTCAGTTCTCAGTTTCCTGACAGGGTTCTATGATGCCACATCCTCCCGATGCTGTTTATCCTTTTGTGACAACGATGATACTCGTCCAGCAGTGAAAACTACTTACAGCGTGAGGTTTTCATGGCCAAGTCCAAACTTTACACCCCATTTCATCTTCGTAGTCATTATCTAAACTGAGAACTCATCCTGCCAGCCAAAATTCAAGCCTGCCCTCAATTAGCCAATCACCAGAGCCGGTCCAGATGGTCTCTGCCAGCCTCAGCCGTCATGTGGCCAACTTGGACTCATTCAGACAAAGAGGATCGTTTCACCATTTCTTTCTGCAGAGGCAGACATACCAATGCATTTTAATTTTTATTTTTAACTAAACATAAAATGGTTTAAACTGTGATGAAGAGAAGTGGTTTCACTTGAACTTTTAATCCCTCTTAAAAGTGAATTATGGTTAAACATGACAAAATATAAAAATAAAAATATATAGAAATAGCAGAAGAAAAAAAAGTCTTGAGGACAAAATATTAAATTAGATCACTAATATGGGACAAATGGAAAACTCCAAAGCTCTTTTATAAGCAGGTGAATATTTTTTTAAATTCCTGATGATCAATTTGACTAATATTTACCTTTTAAAATTTGAGAAACCTTTAACTCAGCTTTTTTGCCTCATACTCCGATGTGATTGGCTGATTGGCTGTTTGTGTTAACAAGCAGTTGAACAAAGTGCATCTAATAAAGAGGCCAGTGAATGTTTTTCAGTCTTAACACCTCAAACAGCACATCATCAAAACAACATGTGAGAAAACAAGATTCAAACACAAAACACTGATGAACACCCATTGATATGCTGTGTGTGTGTGTGTGTGTGTGTGTGGGCTGGTATTCCCTACAATGTGGGACAGTGTTTTTGGCATACACACCTACT
>JARVJO010000111.1:18550174-18569035 GCA_031762555.1 Cynodonichthys magdalenae | reverse complement strand
CATCGAGAGCCACCAGCGCCCCGGCGGGCAAGGGCACACCCCACCAGGGGGCATACCGGCAGAGCAGGGGGAGCCGAGGCCCCTCCACTTCAGTTGTTTAGTTCAGATTATAAAAGTGGGAATAAACTAATCAATCTGTTATTAATAAACGGATCTGTTGCCTTAACTTGATGAGATTAAAACAAAGCAGAAAAAGAAGAAATATCTTCTCTCTCACTCCTCACCCTTTTCTATACCTTTAATTACAGTCTTCTTTAGAGGGGATCACCTCCTAACAAGGCCATATTATACTGTCAGTTGTGTTGAGTGGCAATTTGCAACAAGCTCTTTTCTCTACAGACAGATTCTTCTCTTGTCTGTCATTTGTCACATGAACATGGCTCAGGTCCTCATGTTCTGCCTGCTCCACAGTCTATAGGCATTTATAGCACTCTGGCTGTGCATCACCAAAAAAACCGAGGCTATTTTTCAAGGGATTAGTCTGAAAGAAAGAAAAGATGAAAAGAAAAAGAATATCTGTGTGAGAAGCAGAGTCCTGCCATGGATCCCAGCTGTGCCCCTGTCTGCAACATGAAGATGATTTATTCTGTCCTGGGATGATTTTACAATTATTATAGCTGGCAAAAAAGACTCTGCAGAGCCGTTTGACGGCGCCTTGCAGAAAACGGAGCAACAGGGAGAACAAATTAAGATGAAGAACTAATGAAGACACCTGCCGGCCATTTTTTATGTCTTCATCTCAGTTAATTTAACATTTTATATCCAGCATCTGCAATGGTGTAAAGAACTCTGTCAAACACAGAATATGAACTATTTGGCCTGTAAATACTTCTAACTCAAAGGGACAATAAAACAGACTTCAGTTCAGCACCAACCATCTGTGAGGACAGCACAAACTGCAGCTTCAACCCTGAGTCAGCGCCTGATTTACTTATTTAAACTCTGGTGCATCTGCAGCTCAAATAGGTACACTGTCATTATGATGCAAATCACAGCTACAGCAGCTACACTAGGATGGTGTGGTACATTTTCAGAACCCAAAATTACTCTTAAATACTCCGTCACCAAGAGAACAGAGCATTTATACTGTGTAGGAACATAAGCTGACATTTATTCATGCAGAAAATTGAGCTGTGACAATATTCTACCATCTAATTAAAGAGCACTGCAGAGCTGTTAAGTATTTTTATTTTGCTAAAATCTTTTTAATGCAACATTAATGATCCTATAGAGCAAATAACACCAATTGCAGGCATTTTGTTTTTATTAGACTAAAATTAAAACTGATCTTAAATCAGTGTGATGAAATGAAAAGTGAAGATTTTCCCTAATTGTCTATTAAACGTTTACTTAAAATACTTGACAAACTATTTCAAATGTAGACTACTAAGTAATAAAATAAACACTAATAAATAAAATCAGCCAGTTGACTTCAATCATTTTGTAGTTTAATGGAATCAATTTCTTCCCAAAATTTTGTTTTAATTTTATTTAAATTCTGTTTATGATGCAAGAATTCCAACTGAAACATATTATCACAGAGTGGATTTATGAAATTTTAATATTTAAATAGCATCTTGTCCTAAATTCATGAATATTAACACATTTCAATCAAATGTTTCAGTTCAACAGGATGGGTAATGATTTCATAACAAAAAGCTCATGAATTTACCTGTAGGTTATTTATAAATAAAAACCTTCCCATAATTCCACAGGGCAAAAGTTACACTTCACAAACCTGTTTCAGTCAAGTTGTTTGATATAAATCATCATCAGTGGCCAGACGCTGAGGTGGAAGCAGATTAAACTCAGAGCTGTGGACCATATGGAAAATCCACCACATCGGCTCGTGCACACATCTAAGAAACTACACAATCAAAGTGCACAAATTCTTTAGAAAAAAAAACAAACAACAATTTTCTCAGTACCTGAAAGGGTTCTGATCCCAACTGTGAATGGCAACATTTTCTCAGAAGGATAAAATAATTTTTTTTTGAATTTGAATTGTTTTATCTTAAAACATGAAAGTGTCATACTATGTGGAAAAAACAAAATGCATGAAAAGAAACAATGCCGTCTGCATGAAACTGTGTCAAAAATTCAGTTTAATGACAGTGTTGGTATATAAGAAAGTTTTTTTGCAGCAACTTGCCTGTTTTTTTATTTTTCTTCAGAAATACAACAGATGTAAATGAGGCCCTGGGAGGCCTCAGATGGATCCAAACAGAAGGAGCTGAGCAGGAGGCAAAGGACACACGGTCTCAAGAGACGTCTGACACATCAAAGACTTTTAGAAGGACAAAAGTCACTGATCGAGCTCCGCTGCAGCAAATGAGGAATGTTTCTGAAAGTTTCTCTGGCAGCTTTTAAAAGAGACAATGGACTCTGGGTGGAACAGTTAACTCTCTAACCACAAAACACAGGAGGAATATAAAACACAGTGCTCACTTGTTTGCAGGAATCTTTGCAGGACTGTAAGGTTGTGGCAGGGGAGAGCATCAGATGGTGGTGTGTAGGATGAGATTACACATTCACACATCACTACACACACTGTACACACCTGAAGACTTTACTACTTTACCCATTCTGCCTGATTGTATAATAATGTAGCAGGGTTGTCATCCAGTGTTTTTGATGCCTTTAATGATCATTATGTCAAGGTTTGTATTGGCTGAATAAAAGATTCAGCAAAAATACCTTCCTGATTACAAAAACATGAATGATGTTGGTCAAGTTTTACTGCATTTAAAAAATACATTTTACCTAATGAAGACATTTACTATTTATTGTTCACCACTAGATGTACAGTAACTATGTACATTTACTTTGTTACAGTCCTTTAGTCATTTTTTTGAGGATTTGGAATTGTATCAAATCAAAAAACAGATGTAGTGGATTTCATTAAAGGGGACCTATTATGCAAAATTCACTTTTTTTTTCTTTAACATGTTTTTATGCTTCAATTTGGGCTTTTACTGCTTCCAAAAATACTCCCAGCTGTTTTATTTGGCAATATGTAAATGTGTGATGTTTTGTCAGTGTAGTATTGCTGTTTGACATAATTTGTCATTCAGCACAAATTACTGTTGAACGCGCTGCCGTGATCAACGACCGAGGAGGCGGGCAGCTTCGCCTTTCCCCCTCCACAACGCCGGCCTGGGGAAGCGGCGACAGACACTCATTGGCCTCCCTGGGCATTCAAAACATAAAAATGATATATTTACTTCTTTGCTTTCAAATTTAACACCTAGTTAAACACTACAATTTTAAATATAACAGAACTCATCAAGAAAACTGTTGTTTATGCACTAAAAAAAGAAGTGTTGAATTTAATCAATCAAGTTATGTCAGCTGGTTCAACTAAACTGATGTAAAGTAAATGTAAAGCAATTTACACATTTTCTTTTACAGAAAGTGTGGAAATTGCTCGATTTACTCCACTCTGTTTAGTGGAACCAGTTTGGTTTAGTCAATTCAACACTTCTTTTCTCTTGATTACTGTGAGCAGTTTTATAATTTTTACAGAATTACTTTTATCAGTAAAATTCAATTTTAGCAGTCATTTTCTGTTAGGGTATTTTTACTTTTACTTAGGTATTTATTTTAGGTACTTTATAGACCTCTATTGGTTTCCATATCTACCAAATTTACATTGTTTTTATTGTTTGACCCTGATCCACCAAGTTCTACACAGTTCATCCTTGAGTTCATTTGTTCCAAATCAATAAAATTATTATGAAATGCCTCTGAGGTGTTTTTGTTATATTTTGTTCAAAAGAGCCGGTTAGATGGACAACCAGGCAACTCAAAAAACACAATGCCTCCAGCTGTTCAGAAACATAAAAGACAAGGAAAAAAAAAAGCTAAAACTGTGGGGCAGCACTGAAGCGCCTCTGATTGAAGGACAATCTAACAATTAAAGGGAATCAAAGGCGACCCAGCAGCCGTTAGAGGGTGACACACACACACCATTACGAGGAGAAAGGGGCACTTAGGAGGAAAATCTTCTTTTTATTGTGCAGAAACGAAAAGCCTAACCGCTTTTTCGTGCATTTTCTTTTTAGATTGAGCACAAATTGTTCAGTGTATTGTGATGAAAGAAAGAACATATCTCCTGAAACTTGACAGCAATACGCCCATTATGTGTCTTTCAATACAGCCTTTAGTGATAAACTGGAATTTGCTAATTTGTACTCTTTATGGCTGAGTTCTAACATCCAACACAACTTTGATGTTTTGTGAGAAAAAAAGGAGTTTGAAATTAAATAAATGTTGGGAAATTTTACGTTTAGTTCCAACAACAAAGTTCTCTTGATGTCATTTTAATTTTTTTTTATCAATGAAATTTGTTTTAACGCCTAACTCCTAACACCAATTTGAACCTGAAGGTATTTTGTACCTTCTCTGCCCTGAAAACATCTTGGGATCCCTCGGGATGAGAGCTGGAGAGTTGGGTTTTACTCCTGAACATGTCTCTGTGACCCAACCACAGATCTGCAGAAAACAATGAATGAATGAATGAATGAATAAATGAATGAATGAATGAATGAATGAATGAATGAATGAATGAATGAATGGTCTCCAGGCTAAATTTCTTCCACAAAGAAGAGAAGACATCCAGAAATATTTTTGAATTGTTATCCAAGTTCTTAGTCAGTCAGACAAATGGAAGCATAAGTTCTGATAGATGGATTTTAACAGTCAATTAGGTTTGAAGTTGTGGCCACTCTGTATTATCTTGGACTTTCTCATGTAGGCTATTCTTATCGGCTTGTTGGTTGGTTTCACATACATAATGTAGCTGTTGCTGACCTTTAGCAGCACCAGAAATGGCAACAGATTAATAGGATATCATTGCAGAATTATTATTGGCGCCCTTTCCAACATGAACGCTCAATTAAAGAATGAGGGCCACCCAACACCTGAACTTTAGGGACCCTTTCTGTCTTGATTTGCTGGTTCTTTGGTTTGCAAACAAAAGTTTTACTGCAGAGTGCTCACTGAATTTGATGGTCAGAGGTGAAAAAACTATGAGAATCTTAGCTGAAAAGAGGAAAAATCCACTAAACACAAGACGTTATCTAAGGACAACAATCACCATAACAAAACTTTTGAAGACGTACAGATGGACTAAGCAAAAAAAAAGCAAATTTCATTGATAGTTACGGTTCATCCCCTCAGATGGTGTAACTTAATGTTCAGTAAAAATATATAGAATTGGAACATTTGGTTCAGTTGCAAAGATAAGAAGCATCTGTTTAATTCTTCATGCTTTTCCTAAAGTCCTTGACCTTGAAGTCCTCAGAGATAAGTTCACAAAGTCTCACATTTGTAGCACCAAAAAATTGTTTATCCACTTGTTTCTGATGATTGTCAAGCTGTGAAAAAGAGCAACTTGCAGCAGTGCTTGCTTGCAGGACCTGTTATGTAACGGTTTGCTACACTGTGGTGCTTCGCCTGTGGGAGTTTTCTTGAAGGTTCAAATGCCCAAGTGTGTTTAAAACGATGCTTTGTGTCCATAACTGACACCATGTTAAAACCAGTTCATTAATGGTTGGGATTATATTAATATTTGTTGTGTATAATAAGACTGAACGTATGATACCTTCACCAGTTGGTATACATTTGTATGATATAGGGAATCTCAGCAAAAGACAACATTCCTCACAGACAGAGTGAAGTGAAAGCTTCCACAACCAGAAGAACCTTATGACTCCTTCTATGACAAGGAAAAAATGATGTTAGAGCGAGCAGAATGTGACGTGTGCTTCGACAGGTTCAAGTGAAAGAACGGATGGATCTGAAGCTGCAGGGAAGTCTGCTGTTAAAAAAATGATTCTCTTATGTCTCCAAACTCTCTGAGATGCTGGATAAAACCTGAAGGGAATATTTCTTAGGAATGAAATCAGTTTTCCCCGACTGTTTCTCACACTCCACGCGACAACTGCTTCAGGTAAAAAAGAAAAAAAAAATAGTTTCCCCAACTTTGAATCTTATTAAAACTTTTCTCTAAGCCCATGGGGATGCTGTCAGCTGAGGTGACTCTGCTGAGGGTAGAGTCAAAAAGTCACAACATGCATTATGTATGTGATGTAAGATGCATATTTCAAAGCTTTTACTTTAACTTATGACAATCATTCCTTAACACTCATCCAAAAGTTTTGCACTCTGGCTTGAATCCCAGAAGCTGCTGTACAAACCCCGAGTTTAGTAAAAACAATGAGCTGAAAACTGACCTTATTAACCAGAGCTTTGAAACTACAGCCTCAAATACACAAAGAACTGGAGTAACAAGCTGTAATTTACCTCCAGTCTGAACTATACCCAGGGTTAAAGGGGCCTAGATGAGATTATACCCCGGGTATAAATTGATCTGTCATGGAATTGATGATTAAACACATTGATTAAAAAATGACTTTAAATCAGCCTGTCTTACAGTTTAGAAAAAGCAGTGATGCACAAACAGCTCTTGATTGCATTTATTCCAACTTAAACACATCAAAATAAGTACTCTGGTTTTCGTTCTGCAGCCTATGGCGTGCGTGATCTTCATCTCCTTACATGATGTCGGCACCCAGCTGCTAAATCTGCCCTCTAAAGCCATCGAAAACTGTTCGCAGGAGATTCATCTTTTATTTATGCTAATCAACTAATCAACACCTATTTTGTTTAAACAAGCAGCTCATCACAGCGACTGCGATTATCCTGCAAATACTGGGTGTTGATCAGCCGGATGCATTATGTCAGGTACAAACAGAATGTGCAATGGCGCTTCCAACAAAGGCGATGAGCATGTTTCAGGTCATGGAACCGTCGTTGAATTAATTAGAATTTCTAATAGAAAAGCATATTGCCTGACACCTTTCATGCCAGAGCTTTAAGATTTTGAAATGAAAAGAGACAGGAATATAGCTGTTGTTTTTTATGGAAACACCTAAAAGGAGCTGGATGGTGGGAGGTCTCTCCTTCACCCTTTTCTTTAGGGGTCTCTTGACACCAGTTTTCTAACACTTTCAGTTATTTTAAAGATGGAAAGGAAAAAAAAATAGATGTGAAGAATTCATTTTGGTGTTTTCCAAGAGCTCTAAAAAGCAGCAGCGTGAGACTAGCTCAATTTTCTTTTCTTATTTATCAAATGAAAGAAAAAAAACTTGTAATGATGTTCAAACAAGTTAATCTGTGTGTACAGAAGATAAAAATGCTCCTCCAGTGAACAATTCCTCCTCATCATCTCAGTATGTAATTGCCACTTAAGTTCCCTTTTTTATTTGCGACTCATCTGGCTCGGTTTGATGAGTTGTTATGTGATCTGGTCAGTGTGTGTGAAGTGGCAGAAATTCAAGGTTCATTTTGATTTCAGGCTGAAAGTGTTGGATCCATGTGAAGAGAAACATCCTCTTCATCTTCTCTGCCCTCCCGCTGAGCATCCTCAGAGAGCGGCTCCAGACCATATCTGCTGGCACACCGCTCCCATGCTCTTTTTATTTTATCTTCCTTTTACTGTGTTTCTCTTTGAAATAGAACATTTTCTGTTCTAGGGAGGGTGAGAGGTAAAAGACAATTTGCAAATCAGCTTTTTCTTTTTACTTTTCTTCTTTAAAAAGACAGGAGAGTATTCAGATAAACTGTATTTTCCTTCTATTTCTCCTCTGAAAAAAATGTAAAAAATAAAAAAATGTCACTTCAAAGTAAAGGCCAACTTTTTGCCAACTGTTTACATTTTGTATGATGTTTCCACTGTGAAGCATCGAGTTCTGTGCAGCTAAATCTAGATCTTCAAAATTTGTTTTGACAAAATTCTTTCAGTTTTTTTTGCCTGTTTCATTGACACTATATTACATAAACCAAAACAAAGCGTTAAATATTTCAAAACTGCTTGTTCTGATATGGGGTTTTTCCAAAATCGATGAGCAGTGAACTGAAAATCATGAAGAAAAAAATAATTATGAAAATATAAACTTTAGAACCTTTCTTTCTACAATTTGTTGCATCCAAACATGAAATCATGGATGTTTTTTTTTCACGTAGGAAGTTTTGGGAAACTGCAAAAAACAAAAAGCAGGTGGTAAAAAATAAATCTTTGGCAGGTTACTTAATTGTTACCATCTGTTTATCTCTATCTATTTTAGGTCTGTAGGAGTTTAACTCGTTTCTAAAATCAAACATTTGCTGGTCCCAGTTGGGAAAAGACTAAAATCAGCTCTCCCACGTTCCTGCAGGGATCCATCAAAAACACAAAATAAGTTGCTCATTTGTCCCAGTTGTCCTCAGGTTGGATCTTTGTGTGTATTTGTGTGAATCAGGCCTCTGTGACCTTGTCACCGATCCAACATCGATCGTGAACTCGTGACAGAACCGGGACAAAAAGGTCTCTGAGGCAGCGGATAGAAAGGATGAAAAGCAACAGAAACAGGTAAATATTGTTTTTTCACTCTTACAAAAAAAAAAATAATCCAGAGGGGACCTTAAACATAACCAGTGTTTTGCTCAGCTTGGTGCCACTTCGACCCAATTGTGGATAAATTGCTGTCAATCCAGACACTTCCTGTTGTGTGAATCTGTAAATCCTTTGAGGGAGTATATTTCTGAACTTTTCTAACGCTCTTTGCTCTTTGCTCTTTCTCTCCTTCTATATATGTATATATTTATTTATATATATATGTGTGTGTGTGAACATCAGTATCTGAGAACATAAAATTCAAAATGTAAAATTGGGGATTATTAATTCTTTGACTGTTATTTCTCTGTATATGCCACAATTTTTGCTACTTTTCAGTCAGCTTAAAAAAAATACTCACAAAAACAACATATATGGCTCATTTATTAATATTGTGCTTTGACTTTTAGCAGCTGTAGATTATAGGATTATAGAAAATAAATAAATTAAATAAATAAATTAGTAAAAATAAAAAACAACTTATTTTCTAGACAAAGCGAGAAAAAAAAACTACAGAAAACTTTGGCTGCAAAAAATCAGACTTCCCACAACAGAACTAAGATTTTGAAATCTTTGAGTGTTTTTAGACATTTATACTTCAAAGTTTACGATTGTAATTTTTTAAAGAATGTTTAACAAAGAATGTAATAATGTCACACAAGCCTTTGCAAACATTTTTGTTTCTTTCCAAACTTGATTTGTATACATTTTACACATTGTGTCTCTTTACTGTAGGACTTTTAGGACATTTTCTTAAACCCTCACAGAGTGCTCACAACTAAAGTCTCACTGACTTTGTATTTGACCTTAAAATACTGTCAAAACAGGAAGTAAAGGATCTCTTTAACTTGTCCTACATAAAAAAATGTGCGTAACTTTACGGTTCAGGACTTTTCTTTACTACAGCTTCTTTATTATTATTTATTTAGCTTACCTATTGATATACTGTTTGTCTGAGGTTAAATTCCTGTTCTGTTTGCCTTTGACTGTGCTGTCAGGGAGTGACAGACACAGGCGTGTTGTTACCATGGTGACTCACACAACACTTCTATTAAATGCAGCAGCTGCGTTGACATCCTTCAATGTTGCCTCAGAAATACAAAGATATAAAAATATATACAGTATGTATCCTAGTATAATTTCTTCTACATTAGTATTTCATGACTTACAGCTGCTGTGGAGTTTATAATCAGCTTCTTTTTTTAACTTTCATCCATCTTCTGCCTCATTACCACAGCTCCCTGAAGGGATCTACATCAACAAAAGCTGGACTTACCAACAGCTGGAGAACAGAGAGGCAGTCAGAGGTAAAGAAACGGAGAAACAAAACGTGTAAAAAAAAAGAGGAGGAAAGAAACTCAGCGATGCTATAGATTTGTTGAAACGAGAACAGAGATAAACCAAAAGACACACATTTACCAACACTCCTTTGGTGTCATTTTAACATCTTTTTTATTTAACATCGAGAAAAACAAAGCAAAGAGAAAAAGGGACTTTCTTCCCCCTCGTCTCACCTGGGCGATCTGCCATTGATTTACTTCACTTTAAATATTTGAGCTGCTCTCTTATTTACACACAGCATTATTTATTCAGGCTCACTTCAGCACCCAGAAGGAGTCAGCCAATTACCTTTGCATTATTGACAAGGATGGTGTCTGCTTCTTGTGGCAGTCGCCTTCACCCCCCAACCCCCAACCCCCCCGCATTGCATCCTTATTCACTTCTTCTTTCCCTCTTGTCTTGAGCTTTTACTCTAAAAAGGTTATTTGATCCAATAATTATTTCATATTTCCTTTTTAAAGACCTGATCAGGACACAAGTGGGATGCTCTGCAGTTTTTTTTACACCTTTTCTACCATAAACCACATACGCTGCTTTTTTGGTCACATTCATCACATTTTCAGCAATGTTTTATTTTATGATGCAACCTTTTCTTCCAAACAAAAAGGTTCTTAGACTAACATTTAAACTTGCTTGATGTGATAAAAAACTGCAAATGTTCGAAGGAGGTTAACAGAAACTGATTGCAGAAATTGAAATGATCAAATCATGCTTTAATATTCTAGATTATTGATGATTTCTTCTTCTAAAAATTCTAAAAATGTTAAATCAACCATCTGTGTCCTCTAAGCACTGTTTTAAGTTAGCAAGACTCGTTTGACAAAATGAACAAAAACAAATCTATTAAACCTTGAGTTTTTATCATCCTGTGGTCTTGCTCTAAGGTCACACCTGTTGAGAGGCGCAATGACCCCCGACAAAGATCAAAGTGGGCTGAAAGCACTAAAAAGAGAACATGGGTAAAATATTTTGTTGTAATTGACTGTACAAACAAATTCAGCAAAAATGAAATGTGGGCTATCTTAGTACAAACTTCCAAAAAGTAAAGAGAGAGCACAAAATAAAGAACCTGATTAGAGATTTATTTGAAGAATCTGTGTCTGTAAAGTTAAATGTTAGAGTAAACACAAGTATTGTTTAGATTTCTGCGACTATGAGGTTTTTTGTGGGACTGTATTAACATTTGATCTAGAGAAAAAAAAAGTCTTCATGCTGTTTTTGGTCTGAATTACAGATGAATGATTGGCTTTAAGAAAATAAATTGAGTTTGCAAATGAAACCTCTTCAGAAAGTTTCTTA
Source organism: Cynodonichthys magdalenae (assembly GCA_031762555.1). Classification (NCBI taxonomy): domain Eukaryota; kingdom Metazoa; phylum Chordata; class Actinopteri; order Cyprinodontiformes; family Rivulidae; genus Cynodonichthys; species Cynodonichthys magdalenae. The sequence goes on along the minus strand of JARVJO010000111.1, from coordinate 18,557,958 downwards.
ACTTATAAAGTTTGTATTTAAATGGCTACAAGTGGGCTCTACATTTTTTTGGTTTCTGTGTTTTAATGAAATAACAGGTTTAGTCTTGTATAAAGTACCTCAGAGTAATACTTGAGTGAACGTACAAGTGTCTTAAGTAAAAGTCTTAAAGTATCTGACATTTACAGTTCTGAAGCTTTAAAAGTAAATTTGATATAAAATATACCTAAGTATTAACAATACTAAGTAGTTTTTGGGAGGTGACCTGTGCAAAAAGAAAACAAAACATTTTCCTAAAGGCTATAATGACTATAATGTTATATTAAAATGGAAAATTTAGATAGTTTACCTGTTTCAGCTGCATGTATTTCTCTGACATGGTTATCATCATACGAGGCTTCATATGTCTGATATATTGTGCCAGAGTGTGACGTGTGGGATGGATTGTATACAAACCAATAGTATCAGAATATATTATTACTTCTCATCCAACTAGAGTTAATTTCACTATCTAGGAGGGGTCATGTGTCAATAGGTTAATTTTATCAACTACAACCCTAAAATTAAATAGGAGTAACGACAAAAGCACAGAAAAGTGAATGAAAATGTAAAAAAGAAGTAAAAAAATCTTCAGAAAAAAAAGACTCAGCTAAAATTTCTACTTAAGTAAAGTAACAAAGTATTTTTAATTAATAACTCTGCATGGGTTCCAGTCCATGGAGGTCATATCATTACTTTACATCAGTGAAGACATGTAAGCAGAAAATAAATAAATAATACTATCCTGTGTTGGAAAGACAGTATGCCTGAGATGGCAGCACATCAGAGAAGAACAGAAGACAGAGGAACTCCATCACAGCATACCAAGCCCAGCAGGATTCTGACCACATGACTAAAGGTGCATCCTCCTCTTCATCCTCCTCTTCATCCTCCTCCGGCTTCACTTCAAAAGGATGTCTGCATCATCGAGGAGTGTTTGTCTTCACATCGGCTGAGACCTTCTCACAAACACAAACAACATTCAAACAACAATTCGTGCTCAGATTATTAGCAGAAAAACAGAACGATGTACACAAACCTGCTGTAAGCTGAGAAAATCAGAGGAAGCTGTAATTAGAGCCCACATTTCTGCAGATGCTACAACACAATCAACCAGCAGGTGAACGGTTGCTGGAGGTCTGAAAAACAAACTGGACTTCTGTGAACCCTGGAAAAGACGCAGAGAAAATAAAATAAAAAATAAAAGTCGTCTCTTTGTGTGGCGTGTGAGCAGATGTAGTGAAGGACGGCGTGTTCCCAGCAGACACTTGTGTTAAACCACGAGCGCATCTGTGCACACTGCTGCGACCTCTCAGATGGATCTGTTAGATTTCAAGGAGAAGAAAATCCGATTTTGAGAAACATGTTTTGACGAAATTTTTTTCTGTGGCTCAGTAATTTTTCAGCTGCGCACACCAATCTGCTCCTGGACTGATTAATCATTCTTTAAAGTTCATAAATAACACGTATAGATGTGGCTCTAATTAAAACTGATTCAGAGCTGGCAGACTAAAGAGAACACCATAATAAACAAAAAGATGTTGCTCATAGAGCCTGTCAGAAAAATACCTGGAGACCAAAAGCAACCATTTTTAATTCTTAAATGAATGTAAGTGTGCATTTTACAAGTGATGCAGAAACAACACTGAAGGATCCTCGCCAGGCATTATTTATGCACCCTGAAGCTAAAAGTGGCAGGTTCTCCAGCTGATCGATCAAAATAATCTAAATTCTCAAAGCGCTACCTTAAAAGGAGAATATAGTCAGTTTATGTGGAAAAGTTATAAATAATATATATGTTCTTACTACATATTACCTGGTGGGGACGAGGCTAAATTATGTCTTATATGTTGCTACCAAAAGGAGCCTTTTGATCGACTTCACTTTGGAAATAGATTTTAATTCTGATAGGATTAGTGAACTAAAAATAAAATATATTCCTTTGAACTGAGAACCATCTACAACTAGTATTCGTTCCGAACACTTCCACTTCAAAAGATCTGAACTATCCTTTAAAAATAAAGAACTGATCTCGATCGACACTGAATATTCAGGCTGTGCTGCTAAAACAACAACTCTTTGAAGGAAAGCTGCACATAAAATGTCTTTTTGACTAAGTTTCAGCAGATACAGTGGCTGAATCATTTTGAGGTAGTTGTGCTATAAATTTAGTTTCTTTTTTTTTGCAGAAGCCCTCATGTGTTTCTGTGGATGGAGCCTTTAATCACTGTGGAAACATAAATGTATAAGGAATACAATTTTACTGGAAATAGAGCCTGAAGACATTTTCTAAAGGCCTTTCCTCCAAAGCTGTGTGGTGTGTCGTCACACACAAGTACACAAAGACTGGATGTGTTCATCATACAGTCCAAAAGCAGCTGTCTCTATCTGGTTTCTGAGGGTATTGGGCTTGAAAGTCACCCTGAGAGCAGACAGACCGTCAGAGGGAGAATGATGGAAAGCCCTGAGTTTATAGTCTAAGATTATTAACTGATGGTTGTAATAAAACAGTGTTCAGCCTTCGATGGTTCAGTTTCTACAGTAAAATATGGTCGCACTTGCCTTTGTAGGTTACATCCAGTTCTCCATCATGGATTTATCTCAATCACTAGAGGGTCATCAGCAAAATTTATCCAAGAGCCAGAATGTTTCTAACCAGACCATTAGGGGCGGACATTGATTAGTCTGTTGCTTTTCAGGAAATATATATATATATATACTCATTTTATAAAAATAGTGTGGTCATAAGCTAACTATTTTTTTTTTTACTGATTAGGCATCCTGAAAATCAAGGACATTTGTGAGAAGTGGCCAAAACATGGACTAAATAAAGAACCTCAGGGGTCCTTGTGACCAGATAGTAGGGGTGTTCTCAATGGGGTCCTGGTCCTTACTGTGGGCTTCCAGCTGATGGTTTAAAATCCCTAAAGTCTATGACTCTGGAGCTGGTCCTGAGCTATATGAGGACTCCACTTGTTCTCCCTTACTGCAGTCGACCCTCCATTTAAGGGTTCTTGGGGAGCTGCTGAAAATTAATTCAAAACACAGTTATTGGCTCAAAACCATAACAAATCAAGGGGAAGCATGTAGGAACAACTTAGAATTGTGTATTATTTACCTAAAACCAATACGTGACCTAAACAAATCAAAGGGTGGAGCCTCTTCTCCCTGCTGAAGGTTGTTCTTAAATAAACTCCACTGGAGACTATGGCCAGCTCTCTCCAGTCTCCAATCAGCTCCTAATCACCCGAGGAACCTGAAACACACACGCCCAACCCAGGAAGAAAGGCCTGAGGTCATAACACACACAGTATTCTTAGTGCTACACTTTCAAAGATCTCATAATATCATGAGATTGTGCCAAGCAGCTGTAACGCTGTCCCTTCCCATGATGAGGGGGTCTCAGTTTAAAATACGGATATGCAGTTCCTTCAATGAGTGCCAGGCTTTTATTTTGATATTCTTTGAACTTGTTTGTCTTTTTGTATCGTACCCTGAGATTACTCTTGTTGTGAAATTGTGACATTAAAAATGTTTGTTGTAAATATTGGTTTTTGGAATGGTCCTTTAACCGGAAGCCAAGAGGAACCGAATGAAGAACAAAAACAAAATCAAACCAAACACTTTGATCTTTTTTTTTTATTTTCCATCACAAAGCAAACAGACTTTTTTTTGAAAATCCATCTGAGATCTATGAAGGCTTCTTTGTTGAAAAATAATCTTGTGACTCGTCCTCTCTCCTCAGAGATGATTGTTTTGACAGATGCTGCCTCCGACTTTAGGTTCAGTTGGATACATTTATATCACAGGAAGATGGGATGGACAGAAAGAGAGTTAACCTGGGCGTCCATCATCTTTTGTCCGAGTGCTGAGAGGAGGTTGGATACTGACCTGAGGGTTGCCATCTTCATGATCACTCTGTCATGGTATGACACCACCCTCCCAGAAATACCAAGTCGTATTCCAGGAACAAAATGTTTTTTTACAATATCACTGTGGGGTTAATGTGAAAGCTCACTGGTTTAGGGTAGTCAAGTATTTGTCCTTCAGTCTGTTTCCCATTCCCAGCGAGGTGTGGTAAGTGATATAGCCGTTATAAATTATTTATTTTACAATCCAGCAGCTAAAGTTCTCCCGTTTTTCTTCAGTTTCTGTCTCTTGTGTGTCCTGTTGTTATAGACAGTCCCAGCAAAGTGCCACCTGTCCACGCCGGTAGTCCCTGCAGGGGCAAAGACGTCTGTATTTAGGGGAGTGCCCTGCGCAGCTGAAGAGTAAGGGTTCCCGCTGAAGGCCGCACTCCCGCCGCATCACGGAGAAGGCCGGGAGGATGTGGTTGATCTCCGAGTCGACCACTTCACACTGCACCTCCAATCTGAGAGAAAATAAAAGTATTCTTATCAACTCTAACATTTTTTCATAAAGGAACAAAAATAGAATAGAACAAAAGTCAGATAGGTAAAGAGATGCCATTAAGAAAATAGCTAAATAAGCAAGGTAGATGTGTAAAAGTGTGACAGGGATTTAAAAAAAAGCAAAAAAACAGTTTGAGAAAATCAGAAAATTAAATTCTGCACTGTTCTCCACTTACAAAAACCCTTAACCCTTGTGTTCGCTAACGACCGAGAGTCTCATTAATACCTGAGGTTTATAGGGTTAACAGGGTCGACAAATCATTTTGTGTTTGCCACAGCAGCTCATGGTGTGGGAGTGCTCATATCCACGGTATTAGTTCAGATCTGTCTGGTAATGGAGTTCTTTAATAAAACAAGCATGCTTGTTCAATCAAAAAGAAAAAAGAATCTGGCTGGTTGGTATGCAGTTTTGTGATATTACTTTACAGAACTTCGGCCTGACCTACCCCCGCAGAGCCTCCTTGTTGTTGATGAAGCGGAAGTGAGCGGGCTCACAGACAAAACCAGCGGAGTGGCAGGCGTCCACGCAGGACTGGCCCTCCTGAGACACGAGCAGTCGGAGGGAGCTGAGAGGAGGCCAGGCGGCGGGAGCCGTCACGTTGGACGTCCAGCTGAGGGCAGACGAGTTGAGAAGCGGCACAAACAGCGGACTGATCAGCCGCGTGGCAGCTGCTGATCCTTGTCTGGAGAAGTTGGTTGGAACAAAAGGAGGCTCTGGCTCACAGAAGTCCTACAGAAAGACATGATATAATTAGTTTTGTCTTTTATTTTCTTTACAAACAGGGTTTTGTGCATAAAAAATCGACTTCTTTTGACAGCTTTTAACACATTATGCTCACTTCTTGTATTTTGACTTGCATCTAAACCAATCTGTATTTAATGACATAAAGTTTTACCCAATATTACAAAAAAAAAGCAGGGTATTAGCAACAGTGTCAGGCCGTGGTAAAAGACGCCCTAAGGCTTTGTTATTAATTCTAATATGGGGTTTTCACTACAGAGGTTCAAGGACAAGACCAGGATTAATACCAGAGCTGGTTCCTAACTGGTTCTTACAAAATAAAGCTAAAAACAAATTTGTTTTTCATTAATTTGGAGGATATTCTCTGAGGCACATTATAGCACATTTCTACCAGTACATGACTGATCCTCCCACTGTTGTATTTTGCATTTCTCCACACATAAATCTGGCGTTACATGACCTTTCTTTAAAGCAGAACCAGAAGTGCATCAAACAAATGAACAGAAAGAAGAAAAATCTGTGCGATTTGAGGAAACATGCTCGTGTTTGTGCAGCAAATAAATTTATTTCTAAAGCTTAGAACTCAAGATGTTCCACAACTTGCAAAAACAGATGTTATTCGTTAAAATCTTACATCTGCTTCACTGACAGATATCAGAGAACCGCAACAAAAAGCGTCATTTGTAGACAAGCTGCAATTTCACTAAATGATGTCTCTTTTATTTTTAAACAGTATGAACAAAAAATGTAACTGAAATGTATCCCCATCTCTGTGTCCACAGATGTTAGGCTGTGGGGAACAAAAAAAATAAATACAAAAAAAACCAAAAACCAAAAAAAAAAATTGCTGGGAGATTTGTCTGATTGTAAAAAAAAGGAAGAAATTATCCTCTATTATCATAATTATCATCATCCTCCACTTCTAGTTGCTCAACCCTCCTCATTAGTGTCAGAGGGCTTTCTGCTTTAGAGCCAGAGAGCAGAAATGTGGCTCATTACGAGCGTTAGCATGTAGATCACTTTGAGCTAATGTACATGAAACTCACAGACTAAATTACACAATATCTGCGTGTGGAGTCATGAAGCAGGGTGGGTCACTGAGCTTCTGAAAAGGTTAAATGTGTGAAATAATGTGGACTTGTTGGTTGGTTTGGTGCTGTGTGTGTAGAGGTGTGTGCTCACCTGATTCTGCACGTAGGCATGAACTCTCTCCAGCATCCCTTCACAGGTGTACTCATAAGGCAGGAAAGGCTCAACCTGAAAATCCCAAACAAAAACAGAAGAACATCCTATAATTGCTTTGACATTTTGCTCACCTTAAAGCACACTTTTGTTCTGTGTTGTTCATGTTAATTGCAATAAATTGCCTCTTTTTCTTGATAATTCCAGCAGATGAACATTTTCATTGTCAGCTTTCGTGAAGCCCAATTACAGTGTGTCAGTGCTTGGCAATTCATTAGGCTTTATTTGCATACCAATAGATCACTGCCTGCTGTGATGTGTGAGTTTTATAACTAAATACCACTTTTGATTGGCCTAATTAGTCGTTTGCTTGAAAGACTGTATCTGTTTTCTTCCTCGCTAATTGTAACATGTTCAAAACATGATAGACACAAAGCTGAAGGAAGGTAAGATGACTAAGACGGCAAAGATAAGGTTGATAAAACCTGAATTAGCTGTTTAAAACCACTCCACTTCACAGCCAATACAAGAAACGTTTCAAACTGCACAAGCAGGAATATGCTGTGTACAAACAACACATTTAACTGCATATTATACCAATAAAGCATAGCATAACATTTCTCATATTATCAAATGTGCAAGTTGCCCTTAACCCCAATAGCTTGGAAAAACATGGTGCAAAAGTTCCTTTAAAACCATATTTGGAGAAATCCCTAATGCAAATGACTGTTCTTTGTAAATGATACGTGACACAGTAAATTGAATTTCCAATCGAAAATCAAAAAACAGTCCAATGCTCAGCCATGTGTGAAATAAAGCTAGGCTCATCTCACATCAAAAGTGCTGAGAAGCAAGTGTGCTGTGATAATGCAATTTAAAAAGTTACACACACTGGAGATCTGATCAAAGCCACAGTTAATCTACACTGTAGGCTGAAGCAGAAAGTAAACATTTGGACGAGAAGGAAACATGAGTTTTTGGGAAAAAAGAAAAAAAATCTTTGCACACAAATCTTCTTTAAATCAGTTTGTATCTTTATTTACACAGGATGACCGAATATTGTTGGAGAAAGGACAAAAAGTGGGGAAAATATAAAGAAAGAATAAATTAATGGAAGAAAATGGACGTTAAGACAGGAAGGATTTACAAATTGACAGAAAAAGAAAAGAACAAACAAATGAAGGAAGGTAAAGAAAAATTTAAGAAGAAAGAAAGAAAGAAATAATTTCTTAGAAAATGAGGATTTGTCAGCCTGCCAGAGATTGCTTTGTCCTGCATGACTGAGCACGATGTGTTTGTGTGTGTGTGTCTTGACGTTAATGGCTGTAATGTGCAGGTAAGGCCCTGTCAGTAGTGTGTGGGCTGGTATTCCCTACGTTGTGGGACAGTGTTTTTGGCATACACACCTACTTGTGGGGACCTAATGTTAC
>JARVJO010000111.1:18539016-18550074 GCA_031762555.1 Cynodonichthys magdalenae | reverse complement strand
CCCATAAAGATAGCTGTACCAGACTGTGTGTGTGTGTGTGTGTGTGTGTGTGTGTGTGTGTGTGTGTGTGTGTGTGTTGAGGCGTAGTGCTCCACTGAAGGGTGAAGTGGTCCATCAGAGGAGGAGGAGGCTGCAGCGTCAGTCAGAGCTGCTGAGCTCTAACGAAGCAGCAGTAACACATGAGCTTTGGACTGATCTCCATTCATGTTTCCTCTGATGTCACAACGTCCACCGGGTGGTTTCCAGTCATTTCATCCAGATCTGACAAATGCTTTGATTATTTCTTTAATATAAAATCTATTTCTGAGATCTCGTGAACTTTAGAAACAAATCAATACGAAAATGTATCATATCCTAAAATCTAAAAAAAAGATGAACATTGTAAAACTGTACCAAAAAACTGCCCTTTAATGATGGATAAAACATAAAAACACTGTCATGTTCTCAGATGACATCTGATCTTTATCAAACATTTATTTTGACGCATAAAATGTTTAAATCCTTTTTACTTAGCTTCTATTTTAATGAGCACAGAAGGCTTTTGAGAGGTCCCAAACTCAATCTGCATGTCTCCGACTTCCTGCTCCTCTGCTCATTTCTTTCTATTTTCTTTTTTCACTTTCCTTCCTCCTGTTTGTGCTTTCCTAAAAGATTAAATCTACCCAGACGGCTCCTTAATTAACCTCTGTCCGGCTCTCACCGGTCACAGATATATATTTTTTATTTCTCTATTAGCTAACATTTCCTGCATTTTTACACTTTAATATTTGTCTGCTGCCGCCAAACTGATAGAACTTTGCTCTGGTTGTATCACATTTAAAACAATTAATTATACTTACAGCAACAGTATTAGGTCCAATAGATGAAACCAAATATGACATATTTTCACAAAAAGCAACAACTTTTGTCAATTTAATCCCACTGGCAGCAATAATTCAGTTCTTTAGCTTTATAAACTAAGCACAAATGTTCTTCGGTGTTATAAAAATATGATAAATGTAAAGAACTATGTATGAATAAACATTATGGTTGTCCATCTGAATGTGCTCCAATTAAAAAACAGCTCCTTACAATGTGAGATTGTTTTACACTAACTTATGAACATTTTCTAAATTAACGAAAGCACACTTTATCCTTTAAAATTTGACTCTTCTTATACAAATTTTACTAACTGCTGTCAGACTTTTGTTTTCTCAGCAAATCCCCTTCATAGTTCAGAGATTTGGACACTCAAACTTTCATTGACTTCCTTTGTTTCTGAGCTCAGAACTTAAAAACTGGAAGTAAAGCTTTTCAACTTGACTTATTTCCTTTATAAAACAGCAAAAACAAAAATCGATGTATATATGTAACAACCTGTACAGCCTAAGGGTCAAGCTTTTTTCAATACAGTAACTGAAGCTTATATTTTACTCTGCATTTCTGTCTGCCTGTCTGATTATGGGAGTGAGAGACCCAGTCCTGTTATTACGACAACATTAATGAGCCACTGGCAGCAGCTTTAATGTTCCCATTGATCTTTTTCTTACAGCTTTAAAACATCTTCAGTTTGTCAGCTTAGATTATTACAAAAGTCTATTACTGGGTGTTAGAGGAGAAATCTGGTAGATCTTGGAAATGTATGCAGCAGCTGAACCCTTCAAACTCTTCCCCAGTAGAGGTGTGTGTGTGTATGTGTGTGAGCACCTTGGTTTTCATGATTTCTTTAATTGCAGAATCAAACTCAAGGGAGTTGTTGTAGTCCACCGTCATGACATGAGGTCTGCCGATGTACTGCTCTGCGTACGGGTGCTGGGAGAAAACCTTCAGGATAAAACAAAAACAACAACAAAAAAAGGAAGTTCTGTAAGAGTCTTTAAAACTTTTAATTAACTGACCTTAAGCTCAACTTCTTTCCTCATTAAAGCCGGACGCTGTCAATGTTTATTACATATATTTGTTTATGCAAAACTAATGATCAATTAATGCTATAGCTGCTCATTCCAAAATAAAAAAACAATATTATACATTTAACACCATAAACCAGCCAATTTGTACTTTTTTTTTTTTTAACAAATGTAGTCAGCTCTGGAATAAACTAAAAGTTTTGGGCAGCTCATACACTAACAATCTGGCAATGTGAACAAATTGATGTTTTTACCTCTCGAGATGTGGGCTTGCCTCTGAAGAACTCGTGATTTAATGAGCTGTGGGGGGGTTGAAACTTCGGCTGCAGGAAAATGCAACCATTGGCTATAGCTTCGAGAGGAGCTGGGCCTTCATATGGGAACCCAAAACCAATGAAGAGCTTAAAAAAACAAAACAATCAAAAACATGCTTTTAATGTGCTGCTCAGTTTAATGTGATGAGTTTGCATTTCTGAGAAAACAGAATTCTGGGTGTGGATGATACAAGTGAACCCAGCAGATAAAGTTTATGTTCAGGTGATAATCTCCGGAGTTTTCTACCTTGGCTTTGCGGAGCAGCTGCTGCAGCTCATGTTGGGGCAACAGGCCATGGTTCTTCACAAAGGGCGGGACCTCTGGGGGTCTCTGGGTCTCGTAGTACACTGTTCCGTGGACCTCCATGTATCTGTGGAGGATCTCCAGGAAACTGTCTTTCCCCTGCTGGAGGAGGAGCAGAAACAGTAGAAAAAAATTCCTCTGAGTTTAAAATAAAGTGCAAACTAGTCATCATTCACTTAGTGGCATGGAGATGGGCCAGCAGCTTTCAGCCAAACTTTCATTGGTTCTTCTTCAATACACTTTCATGCCACAGTTCTTAAAGTTTTGTATAGCCATTAATTAAATTTTCAACCGGATTAACTTTTAGAATTAACCAAATACAAGTAGGATAACACAATAAACTGAAAATGGTTAACACAGAAATGGCTGTAACCTTGTCAGATATACAAATTCTGGCTGTGTCTCAATTCATGGGTTGAAACTGACGTAGACCGCGGCCGATGTTGGCCACAGTCTACGCGGGCTGCAGGCCGCTTGTGTCGGCTGCCTAAACAGCTGTGAAATGAGACGGTCTGTTCTACAGAAGACGTGACAATGCACTTCCTCATTACCATGGTGATACGTTATATATCAGGCTTCAGTTGTTTTTTTTCAAGGTAAAACTTCACAAAATTCTATTTTAATAGATAAAAAGTTACAAGTAAATAAATTAAAAGCATTAATAATTTGGGTTTAGCTCCAGAATCAATACTTGTAACTGCATTTTATCTAACGTCTCATTGCAACAAGTTTCTTCAGCTAAGTTGCTTAACCTGCGTTCTTCTGGTTCCGTGATAAATTTCCAAACTGTCATTAAAAAAAAAAAAAAACTATGCTATTGTTGTTTTTCTTTTTAATTTGCTGACGGCACAATGAATTCTGGGATACCGTTGGCCGCGCAGGATACTCAGATGCAGCCAACTTGTTTGGGGTTTTGTCGGTCGCATGAGTAGGCACCTATAAATTAGGACAGCCAACGGCGCGGGGCAGGGACGTCGCCTGCAACCCGAGAACTGAGACACAACACAGTGATTGAGAAACAAGCATAGTGATCCGAGTTTAAAGAGATTCACATGTTCACAAGAAACGCGCAGTTCTAACATAAAGTTACAAGTCTGTCTGCCAAAGGAAAGGAAGGTTTTGGGAAGTAAAAAAATAAAATAAAAAAAACTCTGCACGTTTTATCACATATTTTATTAGAACAACACAGACAAACATGACTGAACATTGAGCTCATTCAATTACCTGCAAAAAGCTTCCTTTAGGATTCAGATCATTAAAGTTTTGAGACACCAATCAAATTTATGAGCTTTAATACTTAAAGAAAAAAAAACTAAATTAGTGCATCTTTGATCCATCTGAGTTGTTTGAGATAAAATCACTAAACGGAGCTGTTCAGCAGTTATTTACCAAGCTTGTCTCTTTTAAAGCGGTTCCACCAGGCTCTGTGTGGGTGTAACAAGTGAGAAAACAGAACTCGCCTTTACTCAGTCTGGTTCTGGTGGGAGATCAGCTATTTAAGTGGTTTTTATGTTTTTTTTTTTTTTTGATGGGCAGATTTATGCACAGCTCAGAAATGATCTTCGTTGCTCTGCCACACTAATTTGGCAGCTTCTGATTTATTAAGAATTTACTTAAAATTTTATAATAAAAATACAACAATTAATCCAAACTCTACCAGTTAAATCATTTTGCATTACACTGTTCTGTTTAATATGTCTGCTTGTTTACCATCAAGTCTGGATTTGTACATTATTGTTGGTTTCAGATGTTTTACCCACCTCTGCACACATCTTAGTGCTTATTTCCCCCCCAAAATACACTCAGTACATCCTGACAAAGCTGGGGAAACGTTTCAGAGATAATGCCGAGCACGGTGCCAACAAGAACAAAACCCAGCAACGAGTTAACAACCTAAACATTATCATGAGAACGTGAACGGAGCGTAAACCTGACTATAATATCGACCGACCGGCTGATGTTAAGCAGCTCACTGTATCTCTCTGCTCTGCTCCCCCGCACACTCCTCCTCCACAGAGAAGTAACTGGAGGCTGCAGCGATCAATAGCTTCCTCTGTGAGGATTTTCTCAGCCAATTAGGAGATTAGCTGGAGCGCTAAGTGCAGCAGACAACGGCAATGAACAAGCGAGAGAAACACCAGTGTCTAAGAGTGCAAATTCCCCAATTTGAGTTGAAAATTCTCTCTCTGCCTCTATTTCCTGCTGTACTGTGTGTTCCTCCCTCACAGGACGATTTCATTTCTTGTCATGCAAATTTAAAAGATTGTTAAAAGGTTGTTGATTTCAGTTTGTGTGTAGAGTTCAGACTCCAGAACAGCTGGAAGACAAATTACACTTTATCTACTCTAAACCTGGACACAAGTACGTCACAAAGATGAGTCCCGAGTCCCCTCCTTTACTACCTTTTCACTTATTCACCTTATCATCTTTAGATGTGGCAATGACACCACCCTCATAGGACTGATAAACAATAATGAGACCGCTTACAAAGCAGTGCTCTCACACTAATTTGAACTTTAACATCTCTAAGACCAGAAAAATGAGTCGCAGAGGCTCGCAATCTTACTGATTGGATTTTGAACTGGTGCCTTAGTTGTTATAATTTCAGAGCAGGCCTAAAGCTTTATTTCGACACCTGTAGAGGAGATCTCTTTATGATATAGAACATCCAAGACCATAACCCCAATGCCAAATTGTAACTATGCTGATAATAAATAATAAAAATCACAAAAACAGGCAATGATTTTGAAAAACTAGCTGTATAAAGCACAAAAAAATGTGCTGGTTGCAAATGCTCAGAATTCAGGAAGACTGCAACAGATAATTTGACTAATTTTGACTAATTTTATGTTTTCTGTTTACCATAAAAGCCCTGTGAGATACTACCTTAAATGACCCATCCCTCCCTGGTCATCATTTATTCTCCCTCCTCCAGTCTGGAAAACAACAACTACTAATTGAAACTATGTGATTCTAGCAAACTAAGAAACATTTTATTTCTACAAAGACGGGGTAACCTTTCTCCCAACAGGTTAATGGGAAAAACTGAAAATAAATAACACTCGTATTATATTTGCACAAACCAAATTGTTTTTAGTGTACAAACAACGACCAACTAGGACCCATGTATTTCCTCTCTCTATATATTAAGGCATCCTAGAGTGATGTTGAACAGTCTGTCATTGTTTCTGAAATGAAAGACAATGACAGTGTCAAAATTATTCACAAAAAACAGGATTAGCTGTCTTGTTAAAGATCATTGTTACCAGTATTACATGTTAAATCTAGGTGTTATTCTGTTCAAACAAACTAAAATCTTTTAGCTGCTTTGAAAATAGCATTTTCTTGAAAATCCAAATATTGTGATTTTTTTGAGGGGGAGAAAAGAACCTTCCAAACATCTCAGAATAAATACATCACAGTAAATGGGCTGAAGTAGTTGTGAAAATGTGTATTTGTTCATGTCAACACAAGCAGAATTACGCTTTTTTTAACAGCACACATCATTTTCAGACAAAAGCACAAATTTTTACTGGTCTAAAAATCTAAGCAGGTATAGCTGTTACTGCAGCACTGGTGGGTTTTTACAGTAGTCTTAAAAATTGTTACGGCTCAGTATGAAAAACTTTCACACATTAAGGAAATATCAGAGGCTACAGAGAATGTGTTTACATTCACAAGGTAAAAACTCTAAACATTTGATTGCGAGGTGACTAATTGAAAATAAGTGAATATTTATGAGCACTTGAATATTTTCTTGCATGTTATTGGAATTTATTTATGCACATGGCATGCAACATTGTCATAAAAGGTGCAGGAAACAGACTCTTACCTGAAGCTGATCAGAATCCAGTCAGATCCAACAGTTTGCCACAAAAAAGAAAAACAACAAATATGGTGAAATAAATCCCACCTGAACAGCAGCTCAACAACCACAGAACAATGAATGAAACCAAAAAGAAAGAAAAGAAAAGTTACACACAGCATTTCAGCTTTTTTCAGAACACAGTATTGTACCTCCATGACCCATTCTGATCTTTTTCATAAGCAACAACTAGGATGGAAACCTGGGAACTGAGTTGGCAGACAGGGGAGAGTAAACAACCTCTTTATAATTATTTTAAGAATGGAGGCACGACTGTGTCTTTCTACTTCATACGGATGAACAGGCAAACCATTTCTGAGAGGAAAATTGCCTGTAAATTAAAGATGCACAGTTGTGCATATAAAAGCCACATGAAGCTGAACTGTGATGACATAAACAGTGGGATGTGCAAAATGTTGTCAAGGTTGTCTTCTTGTAACACAAAGCTGGAGCACTGTGATGTAATATTGATTAAATGAATCAATGCTAAAAGATGCACTTGTTTTCTAAATTTAATTTAGTACAGAATGTAGGTCCTTGTGGTTTGTGAAACTAGATTTTTTTACACACTTTAGTGCCTTTTGACAGCAGAAGCAAACAAGGCATTTCAGGGACAGGTGATAGTATAAAAGCAAAAAACAAAAACAAACAAAATGAAATAAAACAAAACCAACCTCAAACCAAAAATCAAACCAAAATCAAACCAATACAAACTCAAAACCAAACCCCAAATCAAACCTAAACAATAAACAAAACACCAAACCAAAAACAAAAGCAAACCAAACCTCAACCCAAACCACAAACCAAACCCAAAACCCCAAACCTCAAACTATACCAAACCCAAATTCAAACCAAACCAAAGTCATAAAGAACGAACATGACTTTGGAGAACAAAAAGGTTTTGAGAAATTAAAAGTTGGTCAGTGTGTGTACCTTCCACATGCTGGCTTCTTTCCCATACACCACAGCCATGTTGTTGACTTTGTTCTGCTGGATGCTTCTCTTCTCCGTCTCATTCAGCTCCTCCGAGACAAAGCCCATGAAGGAATTGTCTGGTGTGTGGGCTGAATGTGTAGGAGTGTGTGGATGTGTGTGGGAAGTGAAGGTAGGAGAGTCAGAAGACAGGGGAAAAAACAAATAAACAAAGACAGAAGGAGGGAAAGAAGGAGTTTAATTGTAAAAAAGAGAAGAAGAAGAAAGCTGGAAAAACCTTTTCTATTCTTTTAGTGCCCAGTTTGTTGGATTATTGCCTTTAGGTAAATAAATAGTGATTGTCACGGAGTCAGCGTTAAGGTTGAGATGACCAGTTCAGGAAAATTCAAGTATGTTTAAGTTTTACTTGAGTTTTAAAAAATTAACGTAATTAAAACTAATTTCATCTTAAATCCTTAGCTATGGACTTTTGCTAGAATCACTTTTTAAAACCAATTAGTTTTTTTTCTTCTTTTAGCAGAGTACATTCTCAAGCATTGAAAAGCCACAATAATTGCATTCCTGCTGTGCTCTCACAAGTATGAAGGTTGAGTTGCTCATTATATGTTTGGTCACTGGGGAACGTGGGTGTCTCCAGTGTTTTATATATTGTCAATATAATGATCCTGTTGCTGAGCGCCAGCCATGCAGCCGCTCTAAGAGCTGGATGCACAAGTACGAGATGGTTAAGTAGTCAAAGACTCAGTCAGGAAGAAAGTGAGGAGACAGACAGCTCTCAGTGCAGATCAGACGTATTGTGTAGTTTATAACAGAGCAGACGAAGCACAGGTACAGCTTAAAGAGATGCTACGGGCTGTGCTGTTGCTGAAAATAGAAACATTAAACATTCTCCAAACAAATGTGAATGAGAAGCGAGACCTGCCAAAGAAATAAAAAGAGTCGGTTGAAGCCATTTGAGAAAAATGTGACTGTGTGTGTGAGCATGCAAGTTTGTCTTAAAGACATAAAATGTCATTTTTGTTCCGATATTGGTGCTTCTTTTTGAAAAAATGTTAGCTGTATGTTAAATGTACTTAATGCAACTGGAGGTGGAGTATTTGCTCTTACGGAACATGGTCATGTACTGCCGCGGGTTCAGGTTCCAGTAGCCCCAGTTGGTGCGGTAGCCGTGAAGGGTTGCATACTCCTCATGATTGTAGGCTGGTTCTGTCCCAAAAGTGTCGATAACTCTAATATGGCATCTGTAACGGTACAAAACAATATAACTTCTATAAAACAGATCAGTAATATCTAAGAAATAAATTTTCTGTACAATGTTCTGGAAACTGTAAATTAATGAAAAATTAGTAATAAAAGAAACAACCAGGGGGTGGGTTGTGTTTACAGGAAAATGACAGAAGCCATTTAGATACTGAAGTTATGGACCGACACTTGAGTAAATTCTTACAGTTACAATTACCTCTTCATTATTCAGGTGCACACAAACAGAATGTACTTGTTTTACACGCAAACAGCTTCATTTTGCTCGTAATTAAATCAGTCTGATCTGTGAGAGCTAAGTGTGGCAGGTTTTGTTTTTTCAGCTCAAAGGTTCAGATAACTGTGTGTCTGTGGTAAACATGAGACGAGGCAGTGGAAGTTTTCTGAGCATCAGAGGAGCCCTGAGACACTGATGTGTCTGAAAAGCTCATTAAAAAGTATTGAAATGCTACAGAGTACGCCACTTTTCATGGAGGGTGACGGGGGGGGGGGTCGCCAGGGACGAAAAGTGAAAACTGATGCTTAACCGGCCCCACCTTCAGACTGAGGATTGTTGGTTCATCCAAAGGAGAGCAGGCGGTACGCCGACGCCCCCTCGTCTCTGAGGGACTTGAGGAGTGAGTGTTTGTAGTTTTTGAGATGAGAGTTTTTCTGGACTGGAATAGAACAGCAGGAAAATCTCAAACTGATTTAGTGTCAAAAAAAGTGTTTTTAGAAGAGGGCAGGATGTTGTACTCGGGCCAAACTCTGGGTTTCAGGTAGTTTTCTCATTCATCACTACATGCCTGTCAGAACCTTTTTCATTTTGTGACTGTCACAAACATTCAGAGACATGAAAACTACAGGTGATACAGGCGAAACATCCAGTAAAAAAGAAAAAATGGATAGAAATAGGGTAGGCCATATCAGTTTGATTACTTAATTATTTGATAAAGTATTTAATTACTTCAATATTTAATAGCTGCATGCCTAGAATCAAGTGATTAAAAAAATGGAATTGTGCTAAGTTAATCAGCTAATGAGGTATGAAATAAATATAAAAAAAAATCAGTTTTTAACATAGATGTCTTAAGTTCAGCTACTACTACACAAAACTTTAGCTCAATATTAGCAACAAAATATAAATCATTTATGTTGCATGTCAACTGTTGTCCAAATTCTGTATGGTCATATTTTTGTTGTTTTGTTTCAGTATTGTTGTGCAGAGGAAACATTTTAAACTTTCTCAATGCATGAAGCATTTATAAAGGGAATCATTTTGTTAATTTGTTTTACAAAAACAAAAAAGATGTGAGTTCATTCAAATAAATATCAAGATGAGTACAATTGTGTTGTAAAGGGAATTATGGCGCAAGCTGCTAAAAACAGTTTTCTTTCTGCGTAGGGTAAAGCATCTCACTGCAAAATGAAAGTGATCCATGTTCATCCAGCAGCGTTACAACGTGCCACCCTGCTATACTCCCCTCACCCTGGAGGATTGTTGAGCCCCACTGAACAACTGTTTAACCCAGATTAGACCCTTACTCTGATCTTCCAATAGATATTCAGCTCAGCTACTCCTCCGCTGATCCTCTGATTTTTTCCATTCCTGGGGGATCTCTTATCGTTTGCCACGAAACCACAGCAGAGATGGTAATTTGTGACAGTGCGGAGGATGGAAAACATGGACGATACAGGTGAAAGCAACATTTGATATTGATAAATTATCAGTTTTCTGTGATGCTTAAAAGAGGACTTTCTGTAGAATTTCTTCTACAAAACAAGACAAGGGCATAACAAACAGATCTTTTAGAATATATCTTCTTTTTATTCTACAGATTAATACCATGTATGATCCACTAACAGGTGGCAAAGCAGTGATCTTGTTAGCACAGCGAAAGAGTAGTTAACGTTGGATTCAGGCAGTTTGGTTTCACAGCTTTACTCTTTTAAATTGCAGGGATGTGCTCAGTATTCCCTCCGCCATCTATCATTTATCTGCCATTACTGGTACATGCTCTGCTGCTTGTTGTGAGTCTCTATAAGATGTTTTTGTTCTTGTTTGGATGCAAAACTGTCCCCAGATATCTCCACAGATCCACCTCTACTGGAGCAGTAAATTCAGCCCACGAAGGGAATCGATACGTCGGTCCAATTATCAGACGAGTGGATGTGATTTAAAACTGAATACTATCAGCTTTCAGCATCTTTGACAGCAGAACACTCGCTCCGATATGCCCTCCCTTACACACACACACACACACACACACACACACACACACACACACACACACACACACAAAACTACATACACACTGGACAGGACACCACCCTTTTTTCTTTATTTACATATTACACCGGAATAATAACTTAAAGTAGATGTTGGAAGGCCATAAATTAAATATAATTACAGGGAGCTGGGGGCAAAGCTCAGAGTATTTGATTAATGATTATCTGCTATGTGCTAGCCACAACCAGACCCTCGAGGACCAGAGAAGGGGGGGGGGGGGGGGGGGG
>JARVJO010000111.1:18498482-18538916 GCA_031762555.1 Cynodonichthys magdalenae | reverse complement strand
GGTAAGTCATTGACCTATCTTTGTCCTCAGGAGCATTGGGACATAGATAAATTATTTAGCACTAGTAAAAAGGTAAAATGTGAGAGATAATTATTAAGAATAAATAGCATCTATTCCAAATATATATTAAAAAATCTGTTGCGTTATGGTGTTTTTATTTATTAAAACTTATAACATATATTTAATTGTAAGATGGTAAATCACACAGAATGTCTGATATTTGGCAATAAGGTAAAGTTTTATGATCCTTCCAATATTTTATTTGTTCTAATATAATATCTGCCAACAAATTAAATAACTGCATACAACACATATATGCCTGTCGACAAACTATTATACAGCAATACAGCAATGACCAGGAGACGAAAATACTTTGTATAACATTAACATTATTTAGGATCTTGACCGTAGAGTTTAGGTGATAAAAATATAATTTCAATAAAGATTCTATGTTTTTTCTGAATGTTTAATATGAACGATGTTATAAATTTCACCAAAACATGAAACAATCTGTTTAAAAACTATATTTGCCAAATCTTTCTTGCTAAAGGTTTAACCCTGCTAGACCATTTATACCAGCTGTTCCTGCAGCTGAGCAAAGCACGACCTTATTAAACTGTTGGACCTTGTTCTGAGGCTGAAAAATGTTGATATTTTTTTATCTTCAAATGACTGGATGAAAAAAAAAACCTCTAAAACACTAACAGTCACATCTTGTTAAGAAAAGCAGAAATCAAGAGCACACAGGTGGAGCAAAGCAAAGAAAAGCTGAACTCAGCAAGCAATTAGGTTCTGACTTCTGCCAGACTGCCGTGTGGAAATGTGTGTGTGTGTGTGTGTGTGTGTGCGTACATTCTATACATTGAACAAATCACAAGAACAAAAGAAAGACAGCAAAAAAGGTTACATGCCGAGAAAATACCTCTCCTGTCCACCAGTAATGCATTTCTCTTGCTCATAATTGGATTTTAAAAATACACAGAGAGGCCCTTTTATATGTGATGTCCGGTTGGTGTGAGAAACATTTCACTGCTTTGTTTTTCGCTACGCTTATGTCTCTGTTCTTTCTGCTCCTTTTTATTTGCAAACTCTGCACTTTACCATCTTTACTGGTCCTTATTTCTCCTTCAGCTGGTCCACTTTTTTATCTTTCACTGTTGCTGTAAACGCGCTTGAAGCAAAAACAGTCAAATGATGTCATCACATACAAGGAGGTAGACCCAGAAACTAATTTTCTGGACTTGGAAACATCAAAGCGGGACAGAAAGGGTTAGATGAAGTCTGAAGTTAGAGTTTTAATCTTATTTGTTTCTGAGGCAACAACATGAAATTCCTCAGCAGATAATGTGGTTTCATATTGCAACGCTCTCAGGGATGTGCAGCTGATTAATTCCTTCAAATGCTCTGTGGCAGTTTAAACCTTTTCTTTTCTCTTTTTTTTAGATATTTCATGACTGTCATGGTCTAGATTCCAAGTTGCTGAAACTCCGTGGCAATGCCAAAAGCTATTAGACACACTTTGGCAACAGTACACACATGAGCACACACACATAAAATTCTGTCTAATTTGTGTTTTCTTTGCGTCTTCTGCTTCCTTCATGTTTCCACATCACAAGGTGTTTAAGCTTTTCTCCCCTAATGGCAGTGAGACAATAAATATCACCAAACTGCAGCAGTAAGCTGCTAAAACACTGTTTGATGAGTGTGTGTATTTTGGATTATAACATGTGTATCGGCAGCATGCATGTTGAGTTGTGGGCATCGTAATATTCCTCCAATCTTGTACTACATGTGGTATTGATTAAAAAGATGATTATTCTTGCTGTGCGGAGTAATGATGCATGACAGATGGCGCTGTGCAAGTCGGTGTGTGCAAGTATCTGTGCTGTTACATTGCATCACCATGTTGAAAATAATTTAAATTTGATATTTTGTGAAGTTAGAGGTATTTTTTTAGAGTTGTGGTCATAAGTTTATATTATCTCATCATGTGCATGAACCTCATTTATTAATGTTGGGCTGTTAATGAATTATTTAAACCATTTTTTCCCTGAGTGGAATTATGATACAGCAAACAACTTTAATGATTTTTACTTTAACTTAACTCAAATTTGCATGACTTAACTCTGGAGAAAAAAAACACCAAAACAGTTTAAATAAATAATTAAAAGCTGAAATTAACATGACTTTTATGCCCATGAAGACTACGCAAATTTTTGACTGCAACTGTAACAAGATGTGAAAGAACAATTAAAGGGATAAAATGTGTCGGGGGGTGTTTGTGTCTGTATTTACAAGAAAATAGATTTTAACAAGCTGAATGACTTACAGCCAGACATCTGGACAGAGACATGAACACCTTATTAATCCATAAACACAAACAATAAAGCTAATTGGCTGTCAAAAAATGTGCTGACACACACACACACACTCGTAAAACACACACATTCAGCAAGAAAACTTAAAGTGACAGTCCTATACAGGAACACACATGTCCACTAACTTGTGTTTCTTGAGCGACAGTCCCATGTGCTGCTTCATCTGTTGCAGGCCATGGTAGTCAGTGTAAATGAGGTCAAAGAGCAGCGGTCCAGTGAGCGGGCAACTTCCTCTGCCTGGAGGCACGCCGAGAAACCTGCAAAGAATAAAAAAATAACAATCAGAAAAACACGACACAAACCGGAGAGGACCTCAGCCCTGCAGACACACATCCATTATTTACTCATTAAAAAAGCACTTTCTGCTTTTTTTTTTTCAAATTTGCTACAGACAAGACAGAAAGAGAGGGCTGTTGGCAGGGAGGAACATGAATTCACAGCTGAATTATTGGGTTTCAGTGCTTTTAAAATACTTTGCTAATGAAGTCTACTCTCACAGCAAACCTCGTGAACAACTGGTCAAATTGTATTAAAACTTCCAGAAATAAAACATAAAAGTACATCTACAATTAACTAAACTTAGGAGTCAGCTAAACTCAAGAAGGCGACATTAGCCAACACAAAAACATGAACTCACTCAGATCATGGTTGCACATCATTAACTGATTTACTTTTGGAGTCAGTTTGGTTCAAAATGGCCACCACAGCTAATTGGTATTAGCAAACACAAAAAAAGGGTTATAACCAAGTCCGTTTTACAGATGCAGAGCTAAAGTTTGGTGTGGTAGTAGCTGAGGGGCGTCCCCAACACACACACAGGGCACTAACAGATTATGAAAGATCTGTTTAAAATGTTGGCACGCAATACTGAAAGGAATGCTGATTTTATGGAACAAGTATTTAAAAGTTCTTCTAATATTCTAGCAAAAGATGATGAATGGCTCACATTCTACTTTTGACTTTCAGAGTCTGTTCAAAAGAACAGCTAATTTTCCACGCTCCATCTCTCCATCTGTCTCCCTCCTGAAGACTGGAGGAGTGGTTCTGCAGGCTTTTTGTTTTTGTTCATCGTTGCAGATAAAACAGGTGTTGTCGGTCCTCCTCCCTGCAGCCCTGATGCTTAGCTACTGTTTGGCCTCTCATTTGTAATCCCACCATTTGTTTTGTATCTCTGCAGGCTCAGGCGCTCTCAACTTACCTCTTTCCTTTCAGAAGTTTTTTTTTCTTTAATTCTGCTTGTGATTCCAGAGCTGATGTGCAGAACAAGGCAGTTCTTTAAAAACTTCATTCATCATTTATTTTTTCAGACTGCACTTGTTCGTTTAATAAATTTTTCATTTAATTGACTGAATTTTTTAACCTTTCACATGAATTGTGCTTTTATTGACACCATGGAAATATTATTAACCAGACCTTTATGTGATCATCATTTCTGTGCACCGTTCACATCCCTGGCTGACTGTTTCCTCCCTCTGACCGATGGAAGACCTTTTTTATGACAGACCCTCTCAGACCTCAGATATTTGACCTGTGAGTGGTCTGCCAGCTCTTAGTTAGCTCTTATTTCTCTGATAGATGAGGCCAAAGGCTAATGGAAACTGTAATCCAATTTGTACCCCTGGTGAATTTCATTTGGCTATGCTAGTTCTACCCCAGAGTCTGTTCGGCTACGTTGCTCATGCAGAGCTGGGACAATTCGATTGCTTTGTACGACGCCACTTAAAGCTGCTTTTGTTGGCAGCAGATAGCCACAATCATAGGAGAGAAAACAGATAAAAGAGCTTGATGCGGTGACTAGAGTGAAGAAGATATTGCTGTGAAGCAACAAATGCAGCGTGTGGCTGTTACATATAGATATGACCAGAGAGCGTTTTGTCTGATCTGTAAAGATTTCTGTCAGGCGGTGTGACAAAATGAGTAAATCTGAAGGTTGACCTATTAGCATTTTCAAAATTTCTGAAGCACTGCTGCCAGAAAACTGTCTAAATTATCCTATCAAAGCCTTCATTTTGCTTTTTTTATGCACTACTTATTAATGTGGATTAATACTACTTTACTATCCAGGCACGTCAGAAGGCCTTCTAACATAAAGCTATTTTGGCTTATTTGTATGGCAAGTTTTCATTTACAACTATTTATTTTACTATGAAATAGGAGCTTAAACAAGAATAGGTAAGGGTTATCAGATGATGTTTTTGTCTTTCTAAAAGAATTTAGCTGCTTCTGAATGAACCGGAAGACTTGTTGACCAACATCCTCCAGCAAATGAGACTAAAGTAGAGATGTTCCGCCACATTGCACAGAGTGATGTTTGGAGAAAACCAAACAGGGTTAAGGTTCTTTTTTATCGATCTGTGAGGAATTTTGTTAGGGTCATCTCGATTATGTTTGTTTTGTTCTTTTTATACATTGTTAGTATCCTCTCTGGTCTTCTGCTTCAAACGGGGCCTGTCACTTTCCCAAGATCTGTTACTTAACTGAGGGTTTTTCTCGCTGCCTTGAAAATTCTTACAAACAAGCTCCAGGGCAGTCTGCGCCTAAGATGAGAAGCAAACAATAAAAATAAAAATCTGCTCTGTAGATTACCAGCAACTTGTTAATCTGTGTTTCGGGTGGATGGTGATAACAGCAGGCAATCCGGTTAAGTGTCAACATTTTTATCTGATGTCCTCTAAAGGGAAGATCTTGGTGGATAAAATCTCTCTCTAAAGGGAAATATCTTCTTACTGTTTACCATTTCAACTTCTATGATTAATATTGGGGGGAGGAAATGGGGGAGGAAGAGGAGGGGTGTATGCATCCTAGAATGTTCTCTAAAACAATAAGGCAAAATATGATAAATGAACCTGGATATGAGGTGAGATTCAGACTTTATTAGACCCAGAAGGCTAGTAATTTGTAGCTTTGTAGTCCATGCAATATGTTTGCATTCAGTGCAAACATAAAAACACTATAAGCACTAAAATTGCAGCAAATAAAGTGATATAAACAAGTTCTATTAGTCTTTTAGGTAGCAATCACTTAAAGGGACCACTGTTTCTGTTGAGCAGTCTAGAGAAAGAAATAAAAAAACTGGAAAAGTGATTAGTTCTCATCATGGACATGTTATAACGTCAGCCTGAAGGCATTACAAAGAAAGAACTCTATCACAACAATGTGGTCTGGTTGGCTGATCTTTTTCATTGCTTTCCCAGACACTTTTTCTTTTTCCAAATGGAAACCAATTCCTTTTGAGGAACTCCAATCATTTTGGAACAAATGTTCTTGTCTATCAAAGGCAACTCATTAAGCCAATATCCGTTTGTTTGGAAGTGTAGGAAGAAAACAACTAACAAAATATCTTAGCAGGTCTCACTAGCGTTTTGCAAATGTTCCCTTTGACTCTTGTAGCTCACCTTCTGTCACAAATCACCCCTAAGACTCGTCTCCATCCATTCCTCATCTCTCCTTCACCTCCCCTGTGCACAGCTCACTGCTTTGCCTTTTAGTTGATTTATTGCTTTGTTGTCATAATTCTGTATTTTATGAGAAGGGGTAAGGATGCTGACTTTATTGCAGAGAAATGAAAGAAGAGGGAAAAACAGACCTTGTAGTAAAAACAGACCTTGATATGAACAGAGCATCAACAGCCAGGCTAAATGTTCCATTTCATTCTCTCATATCCTTTGGTTTCGTTAACTTTTTCATTGTATAGATTAGAGTCAATAGACACATGTATCCAGTTGCCATAACAACTAGGACAGCACATAATGAATATATCGACACTCGTGTATATCTATACAGACATGGATGGCAGCCATCCCAGACAACAGTTGCAGTGCCATGAAGAGCCACACTGGAGTCTGATTACCCAAAATTCTCGTCTCCTGGCTGGCACCTTGTCAACAGTCCTATTAAATAAAGACCCCCCCCCACCCACACACACACACACACACACGGACAGTGGCAATGCATTGCTTTGATGTGTGAGAATACATAAATTAGCTAAACAGAAAACCAGAAGTAAAGCAAGTGTTTAAAATTAGGTTTAGATCTAAGCACCTGTCAAAAACCCATGTGGTAGTGGATGAGTCATTCACAGCACATAATTGATATGGGATTTGTTTTAATATTGCATGAAATAGCACATAATATTAACTTTATTATCTCTTAAGAGTAGAAGAAAGGGATTTGTCTGTTTTTAAAAATTTCATAAGGCCAATAAACACGTTTGAATCAGCTGTAAATGATAAAACTGTTTCTATGTAAATAAAATAATTAAATAAATTAATGTAAATCATACTGTGCTCCATTAAGCCTGCAGTACAGTCGCTCGGCAGCTGACCGGAGGACGCACTGTCACGTGGTAGTTCGGCATTCGTTTTCGCACACACCTTTCATACCTCCTGAGACACACCGTGCCGAGCTCCTGGGAAGCCCCTCCCTCTGCAGCATGTCACTGCATGGGGTTTCTTCCTGCTGAAGTCTACAATGCAGAAAAAAAGTCAGAGACTCATCACCTGACGTTGTTTATCCACAAACTAGTCCCGGATTAAGCTCCAAAGTTTTTATCAGTCAGATTCCACCGTGCAAAATGACAGTTTTATCTCCTTTCATGAGTTTTTTTGTCCGTTTGACCATCTTTATAGATCGCTGTTTCCTGGTACAACAGTCGGCTTCTGGAGATAAGTCGCTTTTATGTTTGTTTTTTGTTCTTTTTTTTGAAGCGAGTGGTTGAAACAAAATGCAGCGCCCAAGCGCTTTCAGCACAAACACATACTTCCACAAACTTCTGATCAATCACAATAAAGTTCTTATGTGGAGGGAAGTAAAAACGTTTGACCTGCGGCAACCTGAATTTATATGCGATCTTTAAAGAGCTCAATCTGTCTATTAAATCCTTAAAAATATTCAACACTTGTTACCAGTGTGTTTTTCCATTTATTTTCTTTACCTACTTTTCTGTGCAGGGTCACAGAGGAGTCACCGTGTGGGAGGCAGTGTACACACCGGACAGGTTGTAAGTCCATCACAGGGCGCTACAAGCACATGAGAAATCAATAAAATTGTTGTGAGGTTCTGCAAATGTGATTGCAATTTTCATGTGCAGCATGTGTAGTTGTTAGACGCCTCAGTCCACTTGCTGCTTTGAAGTTATTCTGTTCAATATGAAATGTCTGCATCGATCCTCTGAGGAGCAGTTAGGCTGGGAGTTATTAAACACACAAAGTAAGAAATAACACACAGTATGCTTGTGCAGAAATATTACATCAATGTGTTCACAGTGCTATTCTGCCATAATATAAGTATGTGAGTAGACATGTATTGTTGAACTGTCTAATGGGGGTTCCTTGTTTAGTTATAGGATCAAGTCTTTTGATCAAGTCTTATAAACTCAGTCGTTTTCAGATTCTTTTAGTTTGCAGTTTTTACTGTGGAACGTGTGTGTGTATGTGAAATTTTTGTTTATAAAAGAAAATTTCATATTCTCATCAATAATTCAAAGTGTAGTTATGTCAGTTTCATTGTGAGACAGCTTTTTAAGTTTTTCCTAAAAAACACCATGTGACAAAAAAACAAACTAAAGTTTCTAATTAAAACATTTTCCATTTTGGTTTCAAATCAAGAAGTTTTCACAACAAGTCATACGACTTGCTATAAAAATTGTTTATTTTGCTAACCAGACTGCGTGGGTAATTGGATTTCAGGGGAAAGTCATGAAAATGTGAAATGTTGACAAATGCTAATATTGTGCCATGATAAGGTTGCTCAGATCTTGCATAAGGAAACATCAAAGACTTTCAGTTTTTACTCTGGTAGCGTTATGTTTAGTCTATCACTGTGACTTGATCCTGTTATGTGTGAAGCAGCAGAAAGCTGTGGGATTCTGCTGATTTAGGCAGTCGAGTCTGTTTTACAGTCACTATATATCTTGTCAATGTGAGGGTGGTGTGGAGGCATAAGAATGTGTCTGAACATTATATTTGTTGTAGTGATCAAATAACATGATCTGATTCTTAAAATGTACTGTGGTACTCTTGATATTTGCATCTTTTTGCTCTTGCTAATAACCATAAAACTGGATCTATATAACTCAATTGGATGTCGGCTGATTAATCTGGTCAGAATTATCTCCCAAACTCAAGTCTTCCAAACTGAGGTCATTCAAAGAACCATCTGAAACAGGTAAGATGTTTATTGTTCTTAACCTTACCACAGAAATCTGCTTTAAAATATTATAAATTTCTTTCTAAAGGAAACCAGGTAATTAATCAAATATTTTTTATACAACACATGGAGGCAATCATTAAAGGTGGAAACAAAAGAAAAAAGTTACAAATCAACATTTAATTTTTTTCTTTTAAAGTCAACCCAATGATAGTTGGGGAAACACGCACAAATCCTCACAGACACGTAATCAGCAAAACATTCATGTAATCATCCATTTCTACATTCGCCTCTGATTACTCCCAGGGGATGGTAATTTGTGTGTATGCTGACAAAATCTCTCTGTGTGTGTGTAATGTCTCAAACATGGATTCTTACGTTGCACCCAATGTAATCTTTTTCACACACACACAAATTCCTGTGCACTAAAACCTATTTGGAAGTGCAGAAAAAAGCAAGGCATCATCAGCACCGACACACCCAATGTGAGGGAGAAGGAGAGGAAGTGCACGAGAGGAAGGAATGAATCACAGTTGGAAGAGAAAACATTCAACATTCATGTCAGAAACAATAAAAAATTCACAGGAGAAGCTGAAGCAGAAATCTAAAATACAATATAGATGTGTGTGAGAAAGACAAAGGTGGGGCAGCAATGTGAAAGTGTCAGGGTTTTGCAAATATGAACAATCACGATGGAGAAACTACATACTGTATGAACAACACAAAGGGAGAAACCTACAAAAATACACATCTTACCTCGAAACACACACGCACACACACTGAGTCTGCACCTTTCACTAATAAAGCCTGCCCCAGCTTTGTCTCCCAAGACGTCAGGCAGCCAGCGTTTTCCCCTTTGTCAGCAACTTCCTATCTAATCCCACTAAATCAAGAGGAATAAGAGTCAGCATCAGTTGTGACAGAAGAAGTTGAGGGAATCGCACAAACACTCCTGGGTGAGACGTGGCGCTCAACACACAAACACATGATGACACGTTTACTCGGATATGGGTGTGTAAATACGATGGCAGATGTATATATCATTACGCTCGTGCACATGGTGCACATCAGATGAATCCACTCCGCAACCTGCCTCCGGCACTTCAGGAAGGAATAAAACAGAAGTAAAGTGCCAGTCAAGTGATGCAGCCGGCAGATGGCTGCTGCTCGAGTGTGAAACCAACACACGCGTGTAGATGGATGTGTAACAAACACTTAGTTCGCAAATCATCTTAAGACAAGTGGATGTGTTGATTCGAGTGGCGTGTCACATCCCACCACACACAGAGCGTTTAAGTGCACTCATTAGTAATACAACACTGACAGGGCAGAGCGCAAAATGAGAACTAATTTTTATTGATGCAAGTGGTACGCCATCGACCTTCTCAGGCTGCACTCAGCTGCCTGAGGTCACTTCAAGTTCACAGCTGAAATTTAAGGCTTTTGTTTTTTGCTCTTTTTGTTTGTTCAAACTAATATGAAGTCAACCACACAAACATATTTTACTCTAAAACATGAGAAGGATTAAAAACAAGAAGCAGAACAGAAACGAAAACAGCATTAAAGGCCTGAACAAATTGCCCCCTACCTTTCATGCCAGACATGTAGTAGATCATCTTTTGAGAAGAAATGAAAAAAGTGTTGTAAAAACCACAAGTACATTTTATTGCATTTATTGTATTTTATTTGAAAATTCTGTGTAGAAACCATTGACTTCCTGTCTTGATCTATGTGCTTTTATTTTGAAGGTGCACTTCCTGTGTAGTGCAGGTTATAATGCACGTACGGCAGTAAAATGGATAAAAAGCCACAATAAAAGTCAAACTTTATACGGGCATCCCCTCCAAAGAGGCAAAATGTTTGTTAATTAGAGCAATTGAGAGATATATATATATATATGCATTGTAAGAGCATTTATGGGTTAATATCTTTGTTTTGTATAAATTTAAGACAGCATGTGAATATGGGAAATGTTAGCTAATTAGTCACACATTTATGTTTCAGCTCTGACATTGGTTGATTGATTGGTTATGTTGGATATATGAAACAGACAAGGCTCATTAAAACCATCATTGGTAAAGTCTCCTCCTTGTTTGTGGGGGCATGCTACAGTCATTGTCCAATCACTGAGCCATTCCTGTAATCCCAATACAATGTTCAAGCTACTGTAATACAAGGCAAGTCAAAAACCTTGGGACACCCTTTTATTTCAGAAAGGAAAGTTAAAATGAATGATCTGAATACCCCAGAAGGTAACGGGTGAAGGGACCTATGTTTTAGGCCATGCCAGGAACATGATCATCATCTTAAAAGCCACCGTATTGGATCAAAGTTACTTTTTACAATGAGAAGGCGATCATGTAGCATAGCAAATAAGACCACAGCTGTTTCAGAAATTGATTGCCACTGTCAGATTTACAATATCTCTTGTGGTTCAAAAGTTATAAACACAGAGATTTGCAACAATAACCGGTAATGTTGCCTGTTATTCGATGTGTTCAATGTGCTGCCTCTGTGTTTAGCACCAAGAACAGTACATTGAAACAATATGGTGGCTTTCAAAATAGCGGTCATGTTTCAGATATAAGCTAAAAGATAGGCCCCCTCACCCATCAACATTCGTATTCAGATATTTGAAAATTTTCCCTTTGTTTCTGAAATAAAATGGTGTCCTGAGTGTTTTGACTGATCCTGTTGAATATTGTGATAAATTGCAAAAACTGCAGTACCAAGAGCTAACAGGACAGGAACAGACAGATCTGAACTTTTACTTTAAGGGTAATGTGTGATCCGTGTTTAATTTCATGCAGTGGGACTATACACCTGAGCTTTTTATCAAAGTTTCTGCAGGACACAGATGTCACAGACTCTCCTGCAAACTAACAGAGCAGAAACACAATGTTTGTTTCTGTAAAAACAAGTTTTAAAGAGCCCACTGAAACAATGTTTTTCTGCACCAACACTGTCAGCAATAACAAAAAGAACTGTTAAAGCATTTTATGGTTGACTTCATGTCCCTGAGTTCAGTCGTCACACAGAACTTGGCACAAAAAACTGAAAACAGAGTGAAAAAAAGGCAAGAAACAAAGTGGGAAATAAAAGCAAGCAAAGATTAGGTAAAAGCAGTGATCTATTTAGATTTAGAGGAATCCCAACAATTTCTCACTTTAGATAATTTCGAGCCTGGCTGCCTTAAAACGGCCCAATTTTCTCCTGCATGGGGCACAGAAATGTCAAATATGTTCACATTAGTTTGAGTCTGGCTTTGACAGCACCGTGCCTTTGAAGCCTCTATGAAAAGGAGACTGATAGTATCGTTGTGCATAATGCATCAGGTTTTCATGTTAAGTCGTAACAGCTTCGAGGGAACCTTATGAAGCACACTCAACTCCACTCATATCAGCTGCTCCCATTTTCAACAAAAAATGGAAAGAATTAAAAAATAATACAAGTAAAAAGAACTGTCAAGGTTGTTGAAGGTCTTACTTTAACTGTCCTCTCAGACTTCATAAAGTAGAGTAATTCAGGGTATACTGTAAGTTTCGAGATAATAGTAAATGGGATGCGCAACTAGAAACTAGAACTGTCTCATACTTGCAGCACAGATAAAAGCCTTCAACGAATCACTGATAAAAGTCAAATTTGTAAGGAAAGTAGAGTTAACAAGCCAGAAACTGGGAACATAACCCATATTATTTGATTCTCTCCCACTTGTTCAGGTTTATGATACACTTAATTGACAATGTAACTACTTTTATTTTGTTTTAGGGCATGACTGTACATCTTCCCAACATAAAAAAATTATGATTATAAGCTTGCACAGCAGGTGCTATGCACTTATTTATCAGTAGCGGTCATGCACCATTGCACTGAGAACCTATTAAAAATCATTTAGTGGTTCATAATCTTTCAAGCCAGGGTTCATTATTGCTCTTACCCAATAAAGGATTTAATTTTTTCAGCTGCACCTCACAGCTTCAGTGACATTGTGCCAGATCACTTAATGAGTTGCTCCACCTTTAATGCCAGCTCATACATTTGCCTATCTGCGCAGCCCAGCAAGTGCCAGGTGTCAAAAGGAAAATCTGTTCTCTCAGCTTCGTAAACCGTACACATGGATTTTCAATAACATTAGTGTGTACGTTCAGCAGGTGTTGTGTTGAGCTATTTTCAGTGTGCAGCAGAGATAGGGCTGCAAATGAAGAAAAGGAAGTACACACACCAGTAGAAGTGAAACAAAAGTGTAAAGGCAGGTTTTATGTATTTCCAGCATTGTTCAATTCTACACCATAATCAAATAACTGTTCTCTTCAGTCGTTTTGAAAATGCTGTATATAATCAAAAATTTACTTGACTTTGCATCATAGTCTGACTAAATGCCTTGGAATTGGACTCTGTCTCTTTAAGAACCTCCTACCGTTTCTGACACTCCCACTTCAGCACATCTTCACAACAATGCTTCATGTCGTTCACAACCAACCATTCATAGGAGCGTTGTATTTTGTTGTTAAACAAGAAGCAACATTTTATAATATCAGATTTTGAAAATGGCAACTTATATATTGGATATTATTCAACATTGGACCTGGAAAGTACATTTTGTAAAGAACTGGAGCGAGTACAAAGCCTCTTACAAAACGTTTCAATCATCCTCTGATTCATGTATGTCAATGATAAGCTACTTTTTGTGAAGAAACTATAAATACAGATTGTTATGAAGCTGTTTTGAATCATGAATATCTGCTATATTTTAGATATGTTTTGCTAGTGTGGGGGAGGCATGGTGGTGGGTGCTCAGTGTGGCGGGAGCTTGGCTGCAGACTGAGGTGGAAGGAGGAGCTTTGAGTAAATGGGCAGTGCTTTGTATGAGCAAGCATTTTTACACCTTTTAATGGCTACCACGGGAGAGTCAAGAATTTCTCAAACATGCATGAATGAGTCAAAGCAACACTCTGGGTATGTTTTTTATGTGAGGGAATGTCATTATAACATGACATAAAGCTAGAAAAATGTTAATTATGCATAATATCCACCCCTTTAAGGACCATTTACAAACTGAAATAACCAAGAGTCCCTAATGTCCAAAAGGATTTGGCCTTTTTTCCTGATGCTTGCCTAAAAGCAACAACAGCTTAGTCTACGGAGAAGGAAAATAGAAAGATGGATGGTGCATGTAAGGAGGAGCAGGCAGTGTTACAACGTTAGATTACGGTTCACTCTGTCCAACTTGTCTTCTGTGTCTTTTGTCTTATTTCCTATTCTGCCAGCCCTCAGGCAAGTTCTCGTGAAAATAAAGCTCAGAGAGGGAAAAGACAGCTGATTAATGTCTGATAGTGTCAGTCTGACTGGAGCTGGTTCAATGTGTCTACAGACCTTGAAGCCTATTCACTATTCCTCATCTCAGCGCCGGGCTCCGGGTCGAGGGAACACAGACACACACCTATGCAACACACCGACCTCGTTTGATGGACATTCTTTTGCAATAGCTGTCCATCAAGCTCCTCTTTTTTCTTCACTTTATTCAGCCAGAGCTAACTGTTGTGGCCCAGCCACCAACAAAGTCTGACCTCACTTAGCCTTTCTTCTATTCAGACGACTAAGGCAGCACAAACACCAAGATGGGAAAATGACTTTTCACTCCACGCTGCACAGCTGCCACTCAGCCTGCTTTTCTATGGCCAATCTTATTGCTGCATACCATTAAATATTTTATAGGTTATCAGTGCAGGTCTTCCAGTAGGTCCCTGCAGTGTCTTGTAAATCAAACTTTATTTTTTTATATCATCAGCAAGGCTAATGGTTCTCAAACTTTTTATACCACCAAGACGTTGAATACTAAAGGTTATCACCATATAATTATAAAAAAAAGACAATGTAAATTATAGTCTGTTTAAAGTCTTTGCCCTCATGCACAACATCCATATTAATAGCTGTATACCAAAAACACATTTTTCATCTACCTCAAATATCCATTTTAAAAAGGTTTTCCTTCAAAAAACAAAATGCTTTTATTCTTATTTTTATTCTCTAATGACAACAGAGCTATGTGATGAATTAGGGTGAATTAATTTATGCAATATCCAGTGTTAAACCAAGAAGAACGCTTTAAAAACTCTCAATATATTTAGAGTGACAAATTAGCATTTAACAAGCCAAGACAACATTACCCCAAAAAAATACAGACACCCAAAGGCCTCAAGGCGCACACCCCCAACCACCCACCACGATTTTCAAATTTCAGACAAAGGATATGGGAAATCATTACCAAGTGTGTGCTCAACTGTGGTATATGTCTGTAAGCGGTAGAGCTAACCGTAGGAGTGACGAAATGCTCTAAAAATCCAGGAAGTTACTAACAAGCACATTGATTTGAGTTTAGAGGGGAACAGCTGCGGGGAGAATAAAAGAAAATATCTAACAAACAAAGAAACAGAGAGCAGAAAGACGGAAAGCGAAAGAAAGGTTAGGAGGCACAAAAAGGGAGAAACAATGAGGAGCAGAAAGAATGTAGGACAGAGAGAGAGAAAGAGAGAGAGAGAGAGAGAGAAAGGAAGTCAGTTTCTGCCAACTTAAACACTTAAAGAAGACAAAATGATGCAAAATAAGCATTACACTCATTTGCACGCTCTAGTTTGTAACAAAGAGACAAGCTGACACTCTTGCTCACATCTCTCATTAATTTCACCGCTCTACAGTTACCATTAAAGATTATGCTACCCTATGTAGGATGCAAATCCGCCTTCTAATTGAAAGTTTTAATGGAAAACTTCTCTCTCATATTTACAGCCCACTTCACGATAATGCTTGGAGTCAGCTATTCCTTCCTAGACCTACCAAGCTGCTCGCCTGCACAAAGAGAATCAAAAAGATGTGAGGAACTAAAGTTATAAAACATAACAGAACCGGGGGTTGAAAGGAAATGCTACAATTGTTTAGCGTGTGACACTGAAACAAAGCAAACAGGATTTCATAGCTGAAAGCTGCGCACGTACAGTCGATGGGGCCTTTTTCTGCCTGTAGCTGTAACAAGGCAGCTCATAGCCAGTCTGTGGAAGAGTGGGTGTCAGACTGAGGTCATTAATTACTGTCTGTTCAGGGAAGGAGTCAGGTTGATGGAGGGTAACAGAGTGAGGAGAGAGAAGCGCTGAAGTAACTGTGGTCTGCAGTGAATTTACTAAAGCAAAAAGCACACACAGCATTGATCTCATTTGTAGGAAATTCTATATAACTAGTTAGAATTCTGATGAATTGAAGGCCTAGCCAGCTGTCTTTCATGTCATAGCTTTAAACCTAGATTATCTTATGTTGAGAAACCCTATACTACACATTCCACAACCTGCAAGAAAGTGGTGGATAGCAAATGAAGACTACCACATTGCACTTAATACTCGCCAAAAAGGTTTACCAGTATTTATCTTTCAAATTACTGAGACACGCTCCTGCATTTTCACCATCTTATGCATAAGAAGTATATTGTAAAACAAACAACAACCTAAAACAATTATTTTAAACTACGGTTCATGAAATGCAGAAAGATAGAAGATAAAGACCATATGAGGATAAGTATCCATCCATCCATCATCTATACCCGCTTCTTCCTTTCAGGGTCCCCAGGGTCACCGGTGCCCACATCCAGCAGTCACGAGGGGCGGGGTACACCCTGGACAGGTCGCAAGTCCATCACAGGGCCAGACATAGAGAAAAACAACCGTGCAATCTCTCACTCACACCTAAGGAAAATTTAGAGTTATCAATTAACCTAACAGTCATGTTTTTGATCTGTGGGAGGAAGCCTGAGTACCCAGAGAAGACCCACACATGCACATAGAGAGCATGGAAATTCTACCCAGAAAGATCCCCGGGCCAGGATTTGATCAGGTAACCTCCTTGCTGAGAGGCTTCAGCTCTACCAACTGAGCCACCATGATGCCATGAGGATAACCAGTTTCTTTTTTTTTTTCTTACAAAAAATATCATGTAAGTCATACTGTATCTGGAGCAAAACACTAGCAGTGAGAGTATGATGCAAACAGACACTGTTTAAAACCAGATGCTGCAACTGCTATTCCTTTTTTTTTTTTTTTTACACAAGACACACTGAGCTACAAGCAAACTGTAGTGGTAGTTTTGACTTTCACACTGTGTAGTTAGGAGACAAACTACCTTTGCTCTGAAAATGTATAAACATCTAATCTAATGTTAGGACAACATAAATAACACAGAGCTACTAATATATCAAGGTATTTGTTTTTTAATTCTTACTTTTACTGCCATAACAAGCTTAATCTAATCAGAGGAATTAAAATTGACTCATGGCTACTGTGTGATTTTAATTTGTTTGACAGGAAGAATAAAAATTACTTAAATAATCAATAAAAACTTTTCTGGCAGTGTACAGTGACCTCAGCTCTTTAGGCCTGTATATGTGCATCACTTCTTTGCTACACTGGAGATGCTTAGATTGCTTGTTACGCCGGTTCTTTCCACCACCACTGACTTGGCTGAAGTCTCATCTCCATGGCAACTGAGACTGTACCTGCAGGTGAAATTCCTTAACACGATGGCTTAAGTTCGGGGAGATGGAGAGCAGGAGAAGGACACAGAGCTTAGGAAGTGTGTGAAGATGAAAGTATGTCCTCTTTATGTTTTTGCCTCTTTTCATTTTTTATCTTTGTCTGATTGAAGACGGAGTCAGCCAGAAAGGCAAGGGAGGAAAGCTGTTATGACTTCTAATAAAGGCTGCAATAAAATTGGAGCCACAGTATTTATAGTATATGACAAACTGAAGGGAGGTGTGATGGGGAATTTTGTTTTTAGCAGGACTTTAACAATGCAGTTACTCTATGTTTGGTACCTCTGCCAGAATGCAATTCAATTAATCCAAGTTGTTCCGCAAATCTTGTTCTAAATACAGTTCTAGTTCAGAAAAAGATTAGTTACCTGAACTGCTGCTTAAAATCAAACCTTGTAATAAAAATGTGCTCTCTATCTCCATTCCAGAGTTAACAACAAACCTAAATCTAACCTCAACACAAAATAGATCCATTTGCTTTTACACAGACTGTCCAAATTCAGGGAGTGCATTCTATAAAGAACCTGGCCTACCTGATGTACCCGTTCTACGTGGGCCGAGTCCTTTGTCGGCAGTGAAGACTGGAAAAAAATGGCTGTGAATTTGGTCTGTATTCTTTTTAACTTTAGCTGAATTCCCACCCTTACCCTGGCGTTTGTCCTGTCACCCAGCAACAATGACAGAGATAAACAGAAGCTATGATGAGCAAAATAATACATTAATATTATAAATTAACAAAATTAGTTGCGCAATACATGATGAACTGAGGGACCCACCCTATAAGCTAGTTTACGATAATTTCTGACAAAAGCCCAACAACACAATCGCTTTAAACTTCTGTACTGCCAGATTAAAAAAACAACAACAAACTGTTCCCCTTTCTCTTGATTCGTCCACCATTACAAGTAAAAACATTTCCAGTTTGGCCCGCAATGCATCTTGGGATAGGCTAGGCTGAGAAGGATACACCTGAGCCATCCCTCAAATCGGTGGAAAAGGAAGACGCGTTGAGGGCCACAATTGAAGGAGCTTGCGACAGCCTTCGGCATATTGCTGTGATGTAATCGGCCTTCAAACTCTGCCTCCCCTGAATTTAGACACAGCCATCAAGGCATTAATTCTAAAACATGGAGTAGGGTTTATATTTCCGTGTGGACAAAGATCAGGAAGTCAATAAAATGAGACGTGCTTAAAGAAACTCTCCCAAAGTCAATACTTTGGAGATCAAAACATCAAGACTTTTCAGGAACTTCCCCATGATCCTAGTCC
Organism: Cynodonichthys magdalenae; assembly: GCA_031762555.1. Taxonomy (NCBI): domain Eukaryota; kingdom Metazoa; phylum Chordata; class Actinopteri; order Cyprinodontiformes; family Rivulidae; genus Cynodonichthys; species Cynodonichthys magdalenae. The sequence goes on along the minus strand of JARVJO010000111.1, from coordinate 18,520,550 downwards.
ACGTAACCACTGAAATTTTTGTCCAATATTCCTGACAAAAATGTTTCAGCTCCATCAGGTTGGCTCCAGGTTGTTTGTTTCCAACAGTCTTGTGTCCTTAATGGCCAAAATGGTCCATTACTTATAATCAAACTGAAAATCTACTTAAATTTCAGTTCTGTAAAGCAACAAAACAGCAGTTTCAAAGAGCCATCACCCATTATTCGTGCCCTTTTCATTTCTCTTTCTACTACTTCTCTTTTGCAGACAGATCTATAGGTTCCACCTATGTGTGCAGGTGAAGACAGTAATTCTGAAAATCAGACTCTTTTCAAAGCTGCTTTGCAATGACTGCTCCTTGTAAGTGTGTCCTGTATTTGTGTGCCTTGGGAACTGCAGTGCAAAAGGCAATTACTTTTTAGCCTGTGCCAGGTTCTTTCATCTCCCTGCATTACTGAGCTCTCTCTATGTCCCGTAACAGTGGTGACAGAAAAAGGTACAAAGGTGCTGACCGCCCACCTCTGTTATGACTGCAGTCGCCCTCTGTGAGCTGCTCCCTCTGGGCGGTAATGAGGAGCAGGCAGACCCGTGCCTTTCCTAACGCTCACACGCCAATACATCTCTCTGTAACGGCTGCCAAATTCAGCTTCATTTCCATCAAGCTACTGAGTGAGCCCACATTGTGAGGAGTGCATGCTCAGCAGAGATGATGAGATGCAAAACCTTGTTCTGAATTAACTGTTTTTCTCTGAGTGTAGGTGCGTAAGTGGTGGCGAATAGAGTGGATCTTCAACTTCCTGCATGTGAAGGACAGTTCAACACTCACAAAAAAGGAAGACATTTATCAGTGAACCTTCAAATCATAGATTTGCATATCTGAATACAAAGAGTTCCATCTGTGACTCTGCAGATGCAAAGTCAGCACTTTGCTGAACTCCCCTTTTCTTATTTTGCTCCCAAATGTGTTTCTGAGGGAACATTGTCCCATTAGTGCGTCCATCTGCATACTGATAGCCTTGAAGTCTTGATGCTGCATATAGATCTGCACTGTCACAGGAAAGAATTAAGCAAACCATTTCTATCATTACAACCTGCAGGTCACAGGACAACATAACATTAAGGTCTGGACAAAACAAAAACACACAAATCTAGAGTTTTTCCTCCATCAACGTAAAAAAGAAAGCATGTTCAGACACTCCAGTGCGTGTCGAGAACCATAAATGAATAACAAATAAGACTTGAATGTTATGTGTGAGTAAGAACGCATACAAAACCCAGCTGGACCAAAAATACAGACTTTTACTCAGTCGTGGCTTTTGGCCCTGAATCAGGAAATGCAATCTTATTTTAAACACCTTCTTCAGGATCTGGCCCCACCTCAAAACATCACACCAGTGAGGGCAGTCACCCTAATCACCTGATCAGATCCTCACACAAACTTCCTGCAGACTGATGAGAATATATCAAAGTGTAATAAGTGTATTTAAGGCATGTATTAACTAATGTATGAAGGAGAGTACATTTTGTTTGTGTTAACTGTGAAATGTCACTCAAACCAGATTGTACCTCAACTAAATCACATTTAAACATAAAAATAGATAATTAGACAAAAAACTGAATCAAAATATATCTTAGTTAACCTAGAAAAAAACATTATGTGATGGATTAAAAATCAGTAGTAAACAGAAGAAATTTCCTTTAGACGTTTCTCGTTTGTTTTGTTAAGATAAATCATTCCTACTTTTTGCCCAGAAGTCTTTGGTTTGGTTTTATGGGCAAAATGTTCATGTTAAAATAATATCTGACAGTATTGTCATTTTTAAAGAAAATACCTACACATACCTGCTTACACAGGTAACTCACACCCAATCAGACAGTTAGGTTTCACATTTTACTTGTGGTGTGAAACATCTCAGTCAGAGCTGTTCACTTGCAGTCGCATCACTAAAGATGGACGTCAGTGTCACGTCCGAGTACGACCTTTTTCTCTAGGTGGTCTTTGGTTGCCACAGTGACAAAATGTCCAGGTTCCCGTTTTTATAGCTGATTGGTAACCAACAAAACAGGGTGATTTCAAATAAAGTGACAACTCTGGACCTAATCATCCTCAAAGTGGACAATTGCAGCAACTCTCTGCAGCCAATTACAACTCCCAGAGGTAGATTCAAAAGCAAGTAGCACACACAAAGGCACAACGACGTGCACACATCTCTACGGAGGGAAAATGAAAAATGTGTCCATAGAGTAGGTTTGCTTGATCATAAAAAAGTGACATACTTGAATCTTTATATGTGATTTCAGAACACAAATATAACACCTTGTATAGACCAAACCAGCAGCAAAAAAACAGCAGGTTGTTTTCTGTATTTCCTCGTGTTACCAAGGTGCTGGAAAAAAAATACTGTTCAACAACAACCTCCAACTGCCAGCTCTAAAGTCTAACCTTTACCTGCTCAGAAAGACATACTGGATCTGCAGCACAGTATAGAGGTGTAATGTGTGAAGCAATAATAGGAGTAAAAGTGAAGTATAAATTGTTCACTGTAGTTTTTAGTGTAAACTAAAGCTCAGGCTCAGTGTTCTTTTTTTAATTTGCAAGAAATTTGGGTTTAGTGCACCTGGATATTTTTTCCCAAACCAAGATCTTTTTTTTTCATTGACCAAAACAGAATTTCTGCTGTGTGAGTAATAACAGTTTTCTGTTATTTTGTATCTTATTTTTGCAAAATTCACCCAAAACCTTCAGCTACAACAATAATAAAAAAATCGGGTTCAGAAACACAATGAGGCTTGTTTTTTGTTTTTGGTCAAATCTTAAAATACTAATTTAGTTTATTCTCAACATTTTCAACTTTAATCTAAAACACAGTGCCAACACAGAAAATCAGTACTTATGTTTTTTAAATCATGACAAACTACAAATACACAAAGAACAGGAAAGTACCATCGGATCAGTATACTGCTGATGATTAAAAACACTGTTATCCCCTTTGAAGAATCACATGTTTTCCCTAAATTGATTTTGTCATTGATGTTTTAAGTAAATGGAGCCTTTACAGCCTTACATTATTGTCACTAACATGTTCATATCCAGGTCACTAAAGTCCTGATGTGGTTTTAAGGCTTTTAAAGGATTTTGATGATCTAAAGATCAATGAAACTGTTAACTGGTTCTCCTAAGAAAACATGAGCATGAGAAAGAAGAAGGTGTAATTTTATTTTTAAAGCACATTTCAGAGACAGTTAAACTGCCTTACAGATTTACTTGCGTTCTTTATGTATTTGTCTTACTTAGAATTAGGAAATGAGAAATAGAGACGTGATAAAAACACAATTTCTATCTAAAACAACATGAGAAAAGGTGAACATGAGGAAACAAAGAGGTGCATGTTGTTAAATGTAAGAGATGTAGAAAAACAACTAAATCCATGTTGAACAAGATTTTATGACATCAGTAACAGAGTAAAAACTGTTATTTATTTGAAATCACACAAGCCTTGGGAATGCCTTTCCATTTTTAAATATAAACCTCTCCTACAGATTTTCCCACTCTCTCCTGATCCCTGCAGAGGCGTTACATGTTCATTAAATGACTGCCAAAGGCTCGGCATCAATATGATGGTTCTTCTATGATTTGTGGGAATTGGTGAAAGTGGTGCTCTCTCTAAAATGCACAGAAAAACCAGGGTCTCTGCAGGCATTGTTGTATTGATCTAAACCCTGTACTTGAGTCACAGCAGTGATCAACGATGGCAGAATAAGATGGTCTGTGGGCTAAATCGAGGTAGATTTAACCCTGCATGATTCACTCTCTCAGCCTATTCATAATTCTACTGTATAAAATTTTTCATCTGTCTTGAAGGAAGACGGCAACCTGAGTAATGTTCACGTTCTGTCCAGACGGTAAAGTTGACTGCATGCACCGAACAGTCTGAAGGACTCATTCTAAGACAGCAGATTTACATCCAAACGCTTGTCTGTCTGCTGGATCTACAGCTGTAACCATCAGCAGAAACAAGTACGCATGCTGACACAGGATAAAACAAAATAAAAAACATCAATGCCGTCCCACCATCAATGTGAGGTCGATACAACAACAAATCAACCAGACTTTAAAGGACATGTGCCTAATTGTTGGATTGGGAGGAAACAAGGTCTAATCAGAGTGCAGAGCTGGATCTTACAAAATCAAATGAAAGCATTCAAGGAAGAGATTCAACCTTTATTCAATAAACTGAAAGTTAATTAAATAAAAATAAAATAAGCAGAAATAACTCTTGTATGAAGGCTTTAGGTCTAATGACAAAGGGGAGGAAACAACGACGGATAGCAGAAGAGAAGAGACAAGAAGTCACTTGAAGGAAATCCTTAATTAAATCTTCTCAGCTAACCCAACTCTCCTCATTAAAATGGATTTTAGACAACCTTTATAATACTTTGCTGAGACTAGTTTTCAGGTCAAAAGGATGATAAAGAAAAGGGACAAGGATGTCCAGTTAAGAAGTACCTGATTACCCTCCTGTGCCTCGTTAAAGCAACAAATTCTTTTAAAAACCAAACTGCAATATAGATCCTTTGTAGCCAAGCAACTGGAGACATTTTTACTTCCCAGAATGAACTCACTGATAGTCGACAAATCCAGAAAAGCCAGCTTCAGTGCATATTTGACCACAAAACTCACCCTTGAAGTTCTTTAACGGACATGGAGATCTTGAGGTTGTGTCCCAGAACATGGAGGGCCGTCAGGATGTCTGCCCACTGGACCATCTCCCCCAGAGGTCCCCCTTTCAGCACCTTTGGGCTAAAAACATCCCCCGACTCCTCGGTTAGGAAGCCCACATGAACAAGGATCTGAAAGAAAAAGACAGTTTAATCAACTTCATGCTCTTTTATTTATTATTGCTTGGGACTGTAGGGTAAATCTGACTCATGAGAGCGTCTGATCTTTGTCCAAAGTCCAAGTTAAGCTCCTGGTTCTGTTAGTGCCAGTTTCTGTTTGGGTTTCTCAGTTTATGTCTTATTACCAAACAGGTTCTGCTTTGTAGATTTCCTGTTTGGCAGGAGTGATGGTAATTGTGGCTCTTTTTTGGGGGGGATCCAGAATATTTGGCTCGACTCACGAAAACAAGACCAGTTTTTAGCTCTCAAACAAATAATGCACAGGTCAAAAAAACACAAATATTTTCATATTTGCCCAATTTGAATAAAGTTTGACTTTTCCAAAGTTAGAATTAAACCGTGCAAACATTTTTAATGACTTTGAGGATTAAAATCATTAAACTTTCAGGCTCTTCAAAAAAGAAATGATGTCAACTGGAAATTAATTCTCTGAAATCCCTGAGTGAATTATTCCCCCCATCCTCAGAAGGAACGGCATACACACAAAAAAAAATCCTATAGTATGGATTTTTATTTCTGCTCAACTCATTTCACATGTGCCTAAACAGATAACCACTGCAACACTTACTCTGGCTTCAATGGGAAAATCTCTTCTGTTTTAAAATGTAACTTAGGACATATAAAGGGATTATTATGGTATGTATGTGGTACTTTTACAACAAGCCACAGTCCTGCCACTGAATAATTAGTAAAACCCAGCGAGAATTGAGCAACATGTTACTTTTCACAGCGGATTAAACATAGCCTTGTCCAAACTCTCCTCTGCTGAGTAATCCTGATTAACTAACGCAGCATGAACTCCTCCAGCTGCTTCTGCTGCCAAACGGATCCCACAACTTTGACCGTGAAACATGCATAATGAGCTTAAGGCCAACCGAGAGGAGTTTGCAAAAAAAAAAAAATGTGCCTATGCATGTGTGTCCTTCCAATCAATGTATGTGCATCTACATGTCTGAGCTTAAACATGTCTGAAAACTTACAGCAGCTTCCTAGAAATGCAGCAAAAACTTCTCCTGATTCACGCCTCTTTTTGTAATTATGCCCCCGAGCACTGACACTTAAGTTAGAGGGGTGAATGCAGAAAAACAAACACACTCCGAAACTTAACACATTTTGTGTTATCACACGAAGGTTGTACTACGAATCCAGAATAATAGTCTATCTGGCTGTGTTGAGCTGAAAGACAGAAATCTGGTTTCATGAATAAAACTCTTCTTGAGCCCCATGGGATCACCATGGTAACAGAGGCTAAACTCATCACCTGCTCCACACCAGGAGATGAGATCAGAGTTTAGGTTTAAACTGTGAGAAGCTCCATTTGTCCACCAATTCTTTTCCTAATAAAATCTGAGTTTTTACGTTTTTACACTATTGTGAATATGCCTGGTGTTGACTTCAACAGTTTAAAAAAGAAGGCTTAGTTTAAAACCTCTTTTCTGCACTCAGAGACTCCAAGTATACAACAAAAATGTATTTAAAAACTAGAAAAAGTAGATTTTGCACATGCTCTCTTTAAGTTATGCCAGTGAGCTGTAGGTGACAAATTACTAACGGCACTCCAGAGAAAGTCTTTGAAATGTCTCGAAACATGCAAGAGGGTTCTCAGTCTTTGCGGGAATTGCAAAGGCTTACTCTGGTGTTGCTGCCAGTTAAAAAATAAAACATTTGGAACTGATCTGGAACCCTTCTCATTTCAGTTTATCAGAAAATGAGAGAAATTTGAGACAACTTTAGGAGAGTTTGATGACCAATAAATCAAAAATGGATTGGACAGAAATAAAGATTAAACTCCAAGCAAACAAAGACATAACTGAGACACTTTGTGACTAAATAAAACTTTTCACCACATTGAATGTTGAGAAAATGTTGCAATCCGGTCACAGTTCTGTAGTTCTGCAGTTCTGCAAACATATAGAATCAATCAAGTATTCACCAACAGCTGAAGTAAAATACAGGCTTTAATGTAGTTTTAAGTTTTTTACAGTGTAGTAGGGCTGCACAATATATCATCATTGCAATATCAGTGTGCACAATATTCATTTCACAAAGGACTGCTTGCAGTGCAAAAATTGTTGCCTAATGTATTTGAAGAGCAAAAGCTCACATCAAACACAAATGACATTGCAAAAAATGCTAAAGGTCACAGAGTAGGAAGTACAGATTAGAAATTGAGCAAAGGAAAAAAAAAAGAAAAAAAATTGTATACATTTATATATATATACTGTATATCTATAGATTATCCATGGTCCTACACGTTAATTTATCCTCTTCATTTCTACTTGCCATTTGTGAGTCAAAAACAACAAAAAAATTCAACAAATCAAACAATTTTGAAAAAACATCAAGTTTTGTTTAACACATTTTTAAACAGTTGCTTATGAACACGACAGATTATTGCTTGTAGTTTGAGTCATGCTCTTGTCTCATATTAACCAGTTTTATCCATTTTCTGTGTTCATCAGCTCCTCTGGGAGCTGTCTGGCTCTTTAGCCGCTAAATGCTTCAATAAATCTTTGTAAATATGAAGGGAAACTGGATATCAAGTGCTAATCAATTCAAGCAATGCATTAATTTCACATTCGGATTTGGAAAATGATCACAAGATGGAAATATTTCAAACATTATTCACAATATTGTTAATATGTAAATGTAAATTGTGAATTAGAATAGCAATCACAAAAAATACAAGCTCTAAAGTCACTCCTGTCACCTAACGTGTACAAAATGTGCACAAAACCCAGAACAATGATGTTCACGCAGCTGAGTCAAGACTCCAGCTGGCGTGCAAAATCCTCTGATTCAATAAACTTGCTCTATTAACTTCTGCTTCATAAAAAAAGGATAAGTGAAACTAAATTAGAGTTTAGGTGGCAGATGGCAAGAGTGAGAATACATGATGCTAATCCTTGGTTTGCTGTTGGCAGTGCAGTTGTTGGTTATAAGCTGTATCAAACACTATCAAACACACACACAAAAAAATGAAAACAGAAGAGGTTGAGTTTTACTCTGGCAACAAAATAAAGAGCAACAAAGCAATATGAGGTAAATCACACAGGAGCATCTGAGTCGAGTAGCTGTGAACTGGATTATTTAAATCTGTCTTCCACACACAAATGAAAACTTAACAGGGAGAAAGTAACGATGCTTTTGAAAAATCTGTCAACTAGCTCATGATTAAGTCTGAGGAGAAGTGATTATGCTCTCTAGTAGGCAACAATTTTCTCTTTATCCTAACAGAATTAGAGTGAAATTCATTAAAAATCTCAGTCTAGCAATGAAAAACCAAACTTTTCCACATGCCACAGTACAATTTGCTGAAAGACAGATATGATGATAAAGATAAATGTGAAGGAAAACCCACACAACACACGAAACTTTAGAACTCCTCCCTGAGGACCCTTAGCACTCATCAGGAAGGGAAGAAATTTATGCTGTGGACTTCTGTCAGTATGCTGATGGAATTTGAATTGTTTGTTTATGTGCATGTGTTTCACACTGACAGGCATCAATGAACTGGAGTCAGAGTCCTGCGTGTTTACTCACGGAAAGCCCTAAAGCTCATCTCTGCTTTTAGATTCCTTTGGGAGTTAAATGTAAAGACCCACCAATCCTTCTGAGTTGTAAACAGAGGCAGAACTTTTCTCTCAACCTTACAACACCCTGCATGCTAACATCGGTGTTCTCATACCACCTATCCAATTCTGATTTTCTACTTTAAAAGACACATCTCATCTTTTTAAATGCCTTTTTTCACATTTAAATCCTTAATTTGAGGTCTGTATAAAGTGGAACAGCAATGCTTTGGTCTGAATTCCTCCTCATTGTAACGCAACAAGCTTCTTCACCCCTTTTCTGAGTCGTGTCTCAGATCAACTCGTTTTGAGGCTGCCTCTTTAAATCCCAACCCGCCCCACTCCAACTCCTCCTTCATTCTAGCTTGATAGAGGGGTATGTGGTGGTGCAAAAACATTTTATTTGCAAAATAATTAAAAGATGTCAACAAAGGAAGACTTGTCCATCCAGCCACGTGTTGGAGCCAGAGTCTGACCCAGAACCAGAGGAGAAATAAAGGAAACTGTACAGGTTGAAAAATGTGACCCAAACAGAATATAAAGATATCTGCGCAGCACCGGGAGAGACAAAATTGAACTTTTCTGGACTCCAAGTATACAACAAAATCCATAGATTTTGCATGAAATGTCCTCTTTAAGAAGGTGTTTTTATAATATCCTTTTTTCTGAAACATCAGATGGAAAAGCTATGGAAAAGTATGTCTCCTGGCTCTGGTTTGCTGATGTGAGGAGTGTTTTGGGACACATTTAGTTGAAGTCTTTGGGAAATCTTTGGTGGTTCACATGAAAACCAGCGATCTGAAGGGGCTCATAAGTTTGTGGTAGCACTCAAGAGCTCCGTTTTGCTCCACTCATCACTAACAGGCTAACACCAGACAAATGCTAATGTATGTGTCAGCATCTGTTAGCACAGAATACCACACACACCTCCCTGTTTGTGTGTGACCCTGTACTTTCATGCACTGTGCCCCTTTAGAAGGTTGAGGAGAACCCAGGTGGCAGCACAAGCTGGTCCCGACATCCAGCAGCGCTCTACCCTTAACTTCACCTTCTCCCTCATCCTTCCTCCACGGCTCTGCACGTTAATTTACCCTCCTTATTTCTACTCACATCTCTCCTCCTTGTCATATTCTAAAAAAAAATAAAAAAAAAACTGTCCCACTCCTCTTCCTCCCTCTTCTTCACTTCTTTGCCTATCCCATTAGTCTCAGACGCTTTCTGCACTTCATCAGTATGAGGTCAATTAACCCTCAAGAGGCAGACGCACAAGGAAAGCAAATTTTCAGCGTGGCATATGCTGACAAACACACTAAATGTGCGTGCTTGACGCATACCAAGAAGCTCAGAGATCTATCTGCTTTGTACCACGCTTGCTGAGACACAAAAACTGACAACAACTGAGCGGCGAATGCACTGTAGGATATTAACAGGATAAGGTCAGCATCTTTGAAACTGCACTATCATCTCTTAAAAGCTAAGGCTTAGCCAAGTATGTTCTCTTTGATGTCTTGGAAGAAAAGAAAACAGCAATTTGTTTCACCAGAAAATGTTCAGCTTTAGCGTAATCGTTAAATGAATCGACTCAAGCCTTTGATCGAGCTCCTGCTTTCACTGCTTTGGTCACCACGGAGCCTTATTTTTTGGAGACAAAAAGACGCCATCTGCCACTAAGGTTGCAACAAAAGTCTGAGCTCATGTCTATTTTAGACAGAGACTGAAAGATCAAACGCATAGGTGCAAAGTGACAAATGCTAAGTACAAGATGGGAGAATGGTTTGTCAGAAAACAAATAGACCTGTCCGTTATGTACTTTAAGAATATGGGAAATCCTCCTTTTAGAAAATCTCAGTAATTATTGCTACACATTCATAAGGACCCAGTACTGTAAGAATAAAATATTTGATTTTGGATGTTTTCTTATGTCAGCCAATAGCATTTTCCTTTAGCTTGTCATGATAACCAAGTTCTTTGGAGTGAGAAATCACCAATTCAAATATCTCTGAATTCTCTTAAAATAAAGAGATTTGTTCTTAAGGATATAAAATCATGGTCCACAGCAGACTTTTGAGTTTTTCTCTCAAGTTCAACCTTATTGTTTGAAATCTGGTCCTTTGAATTCCTTTTAGCAGCTCAAATTCAAAAACCAAGCTTCAAAACAGCAGGTGATAAAACACTTAGAAATAACACTTTCCACTTTAAGGACAGTTTGTGTGAAACATACTAAGGCATTCTTTTGGACAAATGCATCGAATCATGGTTTGTTTGTTGCTCAACTGTTTTCAGAGTGTTTAGAGTTAGAATATGGGTTATAAAAAGAATTTCCATCCATCCATCCATTTTCTTCTGCTGTCCATAAAAGTTATGAACAGAATCGGTGACAAAGGACAACCTTGGCGGAGGCAAACTCTGACCGGAAAAGAGTCCGACTTACTACAGACAATGCAGACCAAACTCTGGCACCGGTTGTACAGGGACCTAACAGCTCGTATCAAAGGGCTTGGTACCTCATAATCCCCCACAGAATTCTCTGATGGACACGGTCGAACGCCTTCTCCAAGTCCACAAAACACATGTAGACTGGTTGAGCGAACTCCCACGCACCCTGTAGGACCCTGCTGAGGGTGTAGAGCTGGTCCAGTGTTCCACGACCAGGATGAAAACCACACTGCTCTTCCTGAATCCAAAATTTGACTATCTGACGGACCTTCCACTCCAGGACCCCTGAATAGACCTTAGCAGGGAGGCTTAGAAGTGTGATCCCCCTTTAGTTGGATCACACTCTGCGGTCCCCCTTTTTAAATAGGGGGACCACCACCCCGGTCTGCCAATCCAGGGGAACTCCCCCCGATGTCCATGTGATATTGTAGAGTCACGTCAACCAGCGCAACCCCACAACATCCAGAGTCTTAAGGAACTCCGGGTGAATCTCATCCACCCCTGCCAAGGAGTTTTTTAACCACCTCGGTGACCTTGGCACCAGAGATAGGAGAGTCTGACCCAGGTTCCCCAGGCTCTGCTTCCTCTAGGGGAGACATGTTGGTGGGATTGAGGAGGTCTTTGAAGTATTCCGCCCACCGACCCACAACGTCCCTAGTTGAGGTCAGCAGCCCACCATCCCCACCATAACAGTGTTGGTGGCAAACTGCTTTCTCGCTCTGAGATGTCGGATGGTGGACCAGAATCGCCTCAAAGCCGCATGGAAGTCTTTTTCCATGGCCTCTCAGAACTCCTCCCACGCTCAAGTTTTTGCCTCAGCAACCACCCGAGCCACACCCGAGCCGCTTGGACTGCCGATACCCATCAGCTGCTTCCGGAGTCCCACAGGCCAAAAAGATCCAATAGGACTCCTTCAGCCTGACAGCATCCCTCACTGCCGGGGTCCATCAGCGGGTTCGAGGGTTGCCGCCTCGACAGGCAAAAAAAAAAAGGAATTTCCCCTGTTGTTATTTGCAGGTAACACCAAACCTCCATTTTTTCCCCTTTTTTACTTTTTACTCCCTGATCTTTGTCCTCCTTCATGCATTTCTCTCTGCTTCACTAATTTATTTTTCCTCTGAATAAACACCGCTTTGAATCAAAAGGGAGGCGAACAAGGAGAGTCGAGTCAACAAAGCCCCACTGGAATAGCAAAGAATGCACACTCAAGCAGAAAACAAAAGTTGCAATTTGAAGCAGATATTGTGTCAAAGACAAAATGAGGCAAGGGCAGAAGCAGAGTTAATTCACACCAGACAATGTTTTTTTTTAGTTTTTCTGGGGTCAGAGTTAATTAAAATCAAACACTGGTTCTGTACACCAATGTAAAGCTTGCAGGCTTAGTTTAAAGTTTAAATAAAGCAGTAGAAAGTAGTTCTGTGGAGGTTTGAAAAAATTGAAGGTTGCCAATGCAGCTGCTGCCTAAAACTCCAGCATACATCAGCTTTTTATGTTAAATCCAACTTTTATTGTTATTTTTGTAGCAAAGCAAGCTGAGAAAATGTCCATGTTTTGATGCATAAACTGCAAAGGAAGTGTAAAGAGAAGGAAGGTTGGAAAAAAATAGTAAAGCTGCTGCAGGTGGCTCATCATGATAACCACAAACCTTGGTTTGTTACGCCCTAACAGCACTCTTATAAAAAAATCAAAACACTGAATAAAAATGGCTTCAACACACAGTCACCATGTGAAAATATACTGTATGTCTCTACTGATTTATGCAGGAGTTATGACAAATAGAAAATAATTATTCATTTTCTTTCATCCTGATCTAACGTAGAAGTCAACAAGAGTTTAGATGTGTGTACTCTTCACTCTGGAGGGTTTTGAGAAAAAACACAAGTCCTATAATATTTAGAAACGGGTAAGAGAAGACAAAGATGGTGATGTTTTGATGTATAAAAAGTGTAACGTCTGTAGTAAGGAGTTTAAACAGCTCATAATTTAAAAGCCATACTGAGGTAACTATTTGTGATCCATTTAAACTTTCAATGATGCTCCCAGAGTGAAGTAGAGGTCTAAAGATAACTGGGACATGCACACACACACACACACTTATTTATTTTTACACTTTCAAAATCACTGTGCTAAACAGTTTTTGACAGCAAGCATTAACTCTTACGAACATCAGGTCATCTGCTGTAGCGATAGGAGTCTCGAGCAGCCAAGAGTCCGGGATGTAGGACACCAAATCCTCTCAGAGCAGAACCGGGAAAGAGAACATCAATCACAGACACGGAGATCCACTTCCACCCATGTTAACTTGTTTTAGAAAGAGGGCAAAGAGAAATATTTTGGAAACAAGAGGCAGAGTGTGTGCTTAAACTGCCTTCTGGCATCCTCAGATTCATATATCAAAAAATTCTGAGTTTAAATGTAAGGAGTTCCTTCAGTGCAGGATGAGCAGGGAGGATCAATGAAAGTTTTTTTTTCCATTTGGAAAAGTAAATTGCTCCTTTAGCTGTATATTTTAAAGCAGGTCTTAATGAAAAAGCCTACATGCAGTATGGTCTCCAAGGCCCAGTTTCTCTCTCAACCCAGCAGCATATCACTCCCTTCTCCCCCGCCATCAATCCTCTCCTAATCCATATTCCACAGTCCCATCCATCCCCCTCGTGTAGCTCCTTTCTTGTCTCATTCTTCTCCCTCTGTTACTGGCACATGCTTGGCGTGGCGTCATAATCCCAGTCATTCATCATCATCCCACCTTAGCGGCTCTCCTGCTTTCATTTCTTCTCTATAATTCATCCCCACATCAATATATCTTTACTCTCATGCTGCCTCTTAGACATGAATGACTACCAGTAGGAAAAAGTTGAGCACATTTAAAACAGATTTAGCAGCCAGCAAAATAATGTCTGTCCTAAAAGATACAGAAGTAAATATCCATTTGAAAGCAACAGAACTGGTTTCCCAGTTTCCTTCACAAAATGACCTCAAACTTGGCCGTCAACTAAAACAGCTTCTCTCCACACTGGTGCAGTTTGACCACATTTATGAATCCATTAAATGAAAGCCTATTTAATGTAAATAACTGTAAACAGTGCTAAGCAGTGAAAATCTGCTACATTTTGCCCTGACAATGTGCAGTTTGCATGAAATATTTACCATCTCCTGAGAGCTGGTGGTATTTACATTTTAGGGGAAGAGACGAGACAATTAGTAATCTGCTGCACGGCTGCCTTTACAGAAAGAAAGAGGGTGAGTCAGAAAAAATCTAATTTGTCTGTTATTAAAGTGATGAGTGTCAGACATCGTATCTACTTTTAAAATGTAACAAATACACATTTAATCCAGCTGTTGTGGATTTACATTCAGAATAAAAAGAATATTATGGCAGATAGTGCTTCACATGCAGAAGTTAAAAGGCAAAACTTAGTCCTGTGTCCGTAATTTACATGGATTTTCCCTTATTTTGCAGGTATAAAGACGTATAGAGCAATCTCAGATTTTTTCAAGTTTTACAGATTTTTTCAAAAACTCAGATTCAAATTTATTGAACAGGTCAGAACCTGTAGGATGTTAAAAGTCATCAGAAATCATCAGCTGATACAAAAATGTCAGCTGTGTAAAGATTTATAAAATAGTGTCAGAATGACAAAACTCTGCTTTGGTCTTATTATTTTTATTATTATTATTGTACTACCTGTTGTCTTAAAGTCCCTAGGAAAGTTGTGCCTTCTAAATTGATAATGTCTACTGCTGGCAAAATATTTATTTCTGAAAACTCCACAGAACCTCATTAAAAAAATAAGCGGCTGTAGTTTTTCATCATACATGCATATTGTTGTAACTACATCGGCTGTTTCTCTCAAATTTTCCTTTAAGTTACTGATGATGTTAGAAGTGAAAAAAAAAATCATTCTCACAGATGCCAATAAATGAGCAAGATTTTGACAATAAACTAAAAGTGACACGACACACCAAAGTAAAAAATCTGATGTCCTTGTTTTTTTTTACGACAGCACAAATGCCACATTGATGTGTGCAAAAAAAAAAGAAAGTTCAAGCAAGCACAAACACAGATTTAGCTTCAATATTCTTCAGAGAGCATGAGACAAGGAGCCAGCAGTTTCAGCGAACCTGCTACAAACTCTCCACACATTGTGTAACGAGCTCCTTACCTTCTTCTGGTCTCTCCATCGCTGCCCCAGCTTGACATCCAGCTGGTTGGCGGCTGCTGCCCACTGCTGAGCGAGGCGGCGGATTCTGCGCTTCATGAAGCTGAGGGACTCTTTTCCACTCCCGACCTGCTCCAGCAGGACAGAGAGGTCTGTGCGAAAAGCAGCCTGGAAGAATAAATGAAAAATAAAGTGAAACAAAAGATGAGAAACAGAAATGGAATAATATTAGCAGCTGTGAAGAAAGAAAGCTTGACTTTTAGCATTTTCTAGCTACTTGTTAAGTTTGTTTTTTAGCCAAAAAAGCAGTAGGAACATAGTTTTTTTTTTACCTATGAAGATAAATCTAAAAACTTTGTATTTTCTGTAAAAATAAATAAACCATCTGACATCCTGACTTTGTCAGGCAGCTTCAACAATACGTTAGAGAATTATTTCAGAGGAGAATGATGTGACCTTGTTCACTTGGAAGCTTTTATTTCCCTCGTAACTGAAAAATATGGAAGAAAAAAAAAGTCAACAACTTTGTGCATTTTTAACCAATACTATAAACAGTCAAGACTTTTCTCCTCTGAAAACAACTCTGCTGTGTTTGTGGTAATTATTCAGTAATCCAATATGCAGGGATTTCAGTCAGAAAAGGAGACGTCAGTTTCTATTTACATACTTTAAAAAGTGAAGATGTTTTAAGTTCTTTCACTCTCTGAGGCATCTTTAACACAAGCTGAATATTGTTGTGAGTTCATCATGCTGTGTGAATGGGGGCAAAACAGATTGACTGTGACAAAAGAACTGAGCAGCTATTTAATAAATTCATAGTAAAGACTATTTTATACATCTGACTCCATGATTTCCTTACAGAAAAAAAACCTATCAATCACTTTTACTGCATAGAGTGACCCCAAGTACTCCAATACATAAAAAAACAGAATTAGTAATTGTCAAAATGAAAATAAAGATTATATTTTCATTTTGAAGGAGACAGATGTATTGCATGATCTTCTGGATGACTCAGATTATGTGTTTGTTTATTAATTTGTGCAGAAGGATGCTTGTGAACTGCTCTTTGAACTCAAAGTCAGAGCAGAAAAACAAGGAGGAGGGAGGATAACGATGATGAGGACCAAGCCTGCATTAATTACAAGCTAACTGGCTCAAATGAAGGCTAACAATTATTCAGTCCTGAGGGCAGAATGCTCATCCTTCTGCAAGCCACCATCTTTAGAGCCACAGAATTATCTCTCACTTTTAAACAATACAGAGGAAGTGTGAGATTGATAATTTGATTATATACTCAGGGTTGATGGAAATCTCTACAGAAACAGAGATTAATTTTTTTGTCAAGTTGATGAATGAGAGACATTTCTAGTCTGCAACTTCTGAGCAGATGGTTGTGTAGGTTTGAAAACGTTGTGGGCAAAACCTGAACGTTCACATAAATTGGTATAAATGGCAGCCTTCAGTCGGGTTGTGTGTAGGAGTTTCAGAATAAAATCACTGCAGCACAATTAGTAAATTACATTTTATTTCTCTGATTTACTGTCTTGTTTTGGGACTGATCTGAAGTCTGTTTCAAAATTTTCGCCCCTTTTACACTGCATGCAGCGAAAACTGGAGAGTTATACCGTTGTAATTTTTACTTTATGCAGCTTTGTGTTTGTTGCTTTGCTAAGGAGCATAATCACTTGTGGACATATTAACTGATTTATCAGTCCGATGCTGATAACCTTCACCTGATACATAAAAGTATATTTGTCATGGTAAATTTAATTTAGTTGTCCATACTTGGTAGGAATGTCCTTACTTGTCTCTTGGGGGACTTTGCCTGCTGTGTATGCTGGGTGGGGGGGCTGGTGTGGTTCCTCCAGGCCAGTGGGGGGCAGAACCACTCCACTTCGCTCAGATAGATAAGGAAAGAACAGTCTGACCCATCGACGCCGTAAAAGGCGTAACAAGGATCTGATGTCCACCGGGCACGCATCCACTGGAGAACAAACAAATAAACAAGTTTACATCAGGAAATCATTGTGTGGCAACAACCACAACCTGGTTTTATTTTTTTAAAGAAATGTATTAATTTCATTGAAAACAAATACTTATATACAATAAGAAATAAAAATATACAAATGAAAGATCAAATAAAATGAATGGCAGCAAAAAGAAGAAAAAAAATCTTATATCTGCCCCTATTATCCCAAAAATATATTCAAACATTAATAATTTACAACAAAACAAAGGTAAATAAAAACATCAACTCAATCAACCATTCATACGGATTCACATTATGCTTTTCCATATTCCTTAAAAAAAACTAACTTTTATTATTCTCTTAAATATGTAAATAAATCTGGCATTTTTAACATCATCCTCCAAACCATTCAACAGTCCTGTTCCTGATTAAAGTAGATCGCTCCTTCAAACTGGTACGAAACCGAGGCTTTTAAATCAAGCTGTAGCACGCTACTGTTACCTTGAGCTTAATATGTAGGACTGTACTGGTAAATACTAAATAAAGTACCAAAACACCAATACTACACCACTTGTTGGCAATAACATCAATGTAAATCACACATAATAGGCAAAGGATGAACATTCACAACAGTTGTAGCTCAGTTTTTTATTTTACCATTTATTATTTCATTAACTATTTCAGTAGATAAATGACACATTCAGCAGTGATGGTGAAAACAAATCTATCCAGGCCATTGATGATTTGAAGCAATTTGGAGTCCTTGGACTTGAGAAAGCATTTTACAAGTTCAGACCATTTGCTATTTGTATTACACACAAGGATAGTGGTCATATACAAAGTTGCCATGTGTATAAGTAAATGCAAAAACGGAGTTTTCAAAAAACCTTCAAAACACATTGTGTAGATTATTTCCTGTGTCTCTTGGACACATCCTGGCACAACTCTTAGAATGTGTCAAGATGTACCTGCATAATAGGGATAGAAGATTCAAACAATGGTTCTAGATATCCACACTAGGTTGTTTCCCCGATCTTGTCATGATCACAGTTTTAGCAAAAGCATTAAACCAGCCTGGCTAGTCCTCCTTCAAATTCCTTACAACCAAGCTACTCTGGTGCATACAGGCCATGGATATGCTGCCACTGTGCTTCACCAAGAAGCCCAATAAGCTACCAAACACCATGACCTATGGACATTTTGTGAATGCTCAAAACCAGAGAGGTCCTATCAAGCTTTATGCATATTCCTATTTTTAATATATTTTAAAAAACAACAACTTACATCAACTTTTCCAGGGCACTCTGGGAAGCGGCTGTCTCTCGGTACTTCACACTGGCTTGTTGTCCCATCTCTGACTGCTGGAAAACAAAATGTTTCTACTTTTAGCTAAAACACATAAATCAGTTTTAAATCACCATTGTCAGCAGAATGTGACACACAAAGACTCACTTCTAAGAGTAAAAATCATCACTGCCCACATTTCATGACAGTGGGAGATAAAAAGTTGTAAAATTGTGAACTTTTAATATGTTATGCTGCTGTTTTATTGGTCTCCAGGTTTGCTGATTTTGTTCACTGAAATCAGTCATTGCTAATATGAATATTTATTCTCCAACAAAGCTGCCTGTTCCAGCAGCAGCAGCCACTGCGATTTTATCTTTCAGATCGTTGAACATCAAATGGTGCTTGTTAAAGCTTCTACTACATTCTAATTCTAATTATTTCAATCAGGTAATAAACTCTAAATATTTGACAAAAAGTACTACAAAACAAGAAAAATAAAAAGCTCTCATTATCAATTGTCAGTCAAACACGCAGACACTTTCTTCCTTAACAAAATCACTAACAGTGCTGAATAACTTGCAGCTCTGCAACAGATCCCTGCTGTTCACAAAGCAGCTCAGTCCGACTTCTGAAACTGCCAACTGTTACAAGAGTGATGCCAGCAAGTACGTCTGCTCTCTTAGGCCACGGTCACCACATTAATTGCTCCACTGACTGAGTTAACTGCTCTGCTGATGCCAGTAGACTTATACTGAGATGGACTTTTACTGCAGCTACATCTTCCTCAGTGTTTTCTGTAATTTAAACCCCTCCTCCATCTTTTCTTTCTCTCTCTGGACCAACAAGCTTCTCTTCTCTCAGACTCTGTCTGCCTCCATTTGCCTAATGAAAAGGAGACGATACTCCACAAAAAAAAATCTTTCCTGGGGCTTCTCTCCTGTGACTGAAAACACACACAGAGTCGCACACTGTCTGCAAATATGATTACAACAGCAACAATTGAAAATGCGGTCATTTAACTAGATAAAGGCATAACTGCCGTCCCTGCAAGCCATCACACAAAAGCATCTCGAGTTTTTCCCCTGCGCCTTCCGACTCTCCGTTTCCTCTTGCACACGCCCGACCGCGGGATGAATAAACTGTCGCTGAGCCGTATGATAATAAAGTCTGCCAGCAGGATTTCAATTCATTTGTGATTAGGGAAAGCAGCGATGTTTTCATTTTGCTTCGTGCCATTGTCCCCGCAGACGCAGCAGGGGGAGAACAAAAGGAGATGTAATTTTCATTTACTCCCAAGTAGAGAGTTAGCCTCGAGAGAAACTGGAAGGGAGGGGGGCAGGAGGAAAGATTGTTCAGTGTTATTTAGAATTTGATTAAAAAATGTGGTGAAACAAGATGAACACAACATGACATGGCTGCATGAAAGCAAGAGAGAAAACTTTATTCTTTTATATTAACTACAAAACAAACTACAACTAAATCACTAACATCTTGTGTTGAGAAATGATAGACTAGTTGTTGTTGTCAAACCTTGAAAATAATGTCATGAATAGGATGAGATGTCACGACTAGAGAATGTCTTGTGAATAACTCTCAGCTACTACTACATCTAGTTTTAGGCTAATAATAAATACATTGCAGTACGTATATAATGTAGTTGTAAGTGATTCTGTGTTGGTTAAGATTTATTAGCAGTGGAAACCATCTTAAATTTTACAAGATGCGTGTGTCACTCAAGTGTGTTGGTTGGCTCACAATAATTAATTTATTTAAATTTAGCTTTACTTCACTGCTATCAGGACATTTTTGGATTGTTGTTTATGTTAAAGGTTGGAAAGCAGGCGTTTTGACCAGGAATCTGAAGTGATTAGTGTCAGCAGAGCAGCCAGTCACATTACACTGTACTGTTGTGTTTTGTTCCGTTAGAACAACAGCAGCTAAATTTGGACCCGACAGAATCTGACAGCTGTGCACAAGTCCAGCTGTGCTGCATGTTGAAAACCACAGAAGAAAAATGTTGCATTTTACTCTCTTTTAAAGAGACTTTGCTTCCATTGTTTTTTAATACAAATTCTTTTTTATTATTGAGTGATAGTGTTCATGCATGTGTTTGTTTGTCGTGTTAGAAAAAAAATCATTGATCATTTAACAAAGTTTAATGAAATTCAAACTAATCATGCAATAATTAAAATACCATAAATAAGATGGTGTGATCTCAATTAATCAACTTTAACAAACACAAAAACTTGCTTTAGTCAGTTTCTGGTCAGTTTTACAGATTGTAAACTGACTTTTGGTGTGGTAGTAATCGAGAGACATCCGTTTGATAAAATGTAACTTTTCGTGCATGATACTGATTTGCCTTCAGTTCTTTCTGCATGGACTTTATTTGACTCTTTTAAATTTAAAAACACCTTTTCACTGATCAAGCGTGATCCAGTCTATCACTACCTCTTTCCATCAGCTGGTTGATCTGGTTTTGAACTTATCAGAAGTTGTAGAATGTAATTTAAATAAAACGTGTCCAGATGAGTTGCTGTATGATTGTCTATTCTCATGATAAAAAAACCCACAGTGATAGTAATTATACTGTACCTCTGCCCTGCATCATGCTGCTCTGAAGTATCTGCTCCACCCTGATGGCCATGTTGGAGACATTCTGAGCTATAGCTTGGATCTTCTCCACCAGGCCGGCTGGTTGAAACCTGCACTCACACAACACAGCACAAAAAAAGAAACGGGTAAGTGTGGTTATAAAACGCCCCCTCCCAGAAAAACAAACCTCATCACAATTCCTTTCTGAGCCTTACGCTCATGTTTCCCCAAGTAACTTGGACTTTATTATTCCACTTATTTTCCCATTGATTGTTTTCTTTCTCCCAGTTTCCTCTCCTACTTTGCTTTGTCAACCCTTCTTTGTTCACGTTTCCACTGATGTAGAGTGTTAGAAGTGGGAGATGCAAATTGGTAGACACTTGGTTGGAGCGTGAAATAGAAATTGACCAGCACTTCCTCTTTAAGGTGAAATACTTCCCATTCACACAGTAGGAAGTGTGTGTGTAAATAAGTGTGTTTAGAATTCAGTTTGCATCTTTTTTGTGAGTTCAAAGTATTGTGCCAAGCCTGCATATTATACTCTGCATTATATATGTTTTTTTTTGTCAGTTTGCAGTGTTTAATTGTGTATATTATGTTTTTGTTTCACTGTGGTGTTTGATCAACAGCTGGTGTTAATTCATTAAAGGCAAGGGCTAAAATGCAACTTAATAAGTCATCAGTGTGTGTTTGTGTAAACACATTTGGTACTAAGGTGATCTAGCTAGGCAAAATAGATCTTCTTAAGATGATGCTGAAAATTCAGATTTTCAGCTCATTAGTGGCTTAACTTAACTTTTATAATCCTTTGACCAGACACCAAGACCTTATACTTTTAAACCCTTCTTTTCTGCATTTAAATCATTCAGTTGGGGTCTATATAAGGTGGAACTGCAATGCTTTGGTCTGAATACCTCCTTATTGCAACTCCACAATCCCTGCTTTCAACCCCTTCTCTGAGGTGTGTTTCAGATCAACTCATTTTGAGGCTGTCTCTTTAAATCCAAACAAGATGCTTCAGGCCCCGCCCCCCTCCAGCTTCCAGACTGATCTACTCCAGTTTGGCATAGAAGTTTAGGACTATATAGCAGTATTAAATAAAAGCGTGTTTGTTAACTGCATTTCGTGTCAGAACTCGATAAGAGACTCACCGATACGATGTTATTATAAT
>JARVJO010000111.1:18463081-18490508 GCA_031762555.1 Cynodonichthys magdalenae | reverse complement strand
TGCACTAAGAGCATCTCTTATCTGTCTACATTCCAAAGATTCCTCCTTCTGCCTCTGGACTCAGAGCTTCTTGCTTTTGTCAGACACGCCATGTCCTCAGTGCTGTGAACAAAATCATGAACGAATAATGCAATTATAACGAAACTCTCAAAACACCATGATTATACAAGTTTCTATAACTGATTAACTTTTGGGATCAATCCCATTCAAACTGATTTATTAATCAATGACTATCACTACAAAACTACAAAAATGGCTGCCATTCTGGCAACTCGAGACACGGAGCGATCTGAATCCACATTAAACAAGTTTCTATAACTGATTAACTTTTGGGATCAATCCCATTTAAAAGGATTATAAATCAATGATTAACAACCAAAACTACAAAAGACTACAAAAATGGCTGCTCGAGACACAGGGAGCTATCTGAATCCACACTCACTAAAACGATAATAACTGTAAAGCACATTGAGTTATGCCAAATTAAAAAGACAACAAATGTAGATAATTGTGCATGATGTTAATAATGCATTAAATGGATTTGGACATTCTGCTTTCTGTACAAGTACAGTACATTATATTACAGAGTGGTATCAGTAGAATTGTAAATGTACCATGACCTTTCTTTCATAACCTCTGACCTACCATTATCTTTACAGCAGCTGTTCTGTGGAAAAGTTTATTTTGTTATGACAAAATATTTTGGTATTTTTTGGAATAATTTGTTTTGTTGAGCTCTGCACACTCTGAATATCATATCAGCAGATCTGTTCTTGAACATCTTTAAAGACACAAAAACACATGTTTAATGGAGCGATGAATTCAGGTCTTAGTCAAAAGGTTTAACATTTTTATTACTTTTGTCATTACAGCAAAAGTCCAGTGAATCTGCTAACCCCACCACTGTTTAACAGGAAAAGAAACGTTCCTGACCATGTCAGATTCTGAGTGTCTGACAGTGATTTTGTCACTTTTGATTAAACGAGGGACCTTGGCTCTTCACTGAGTCATGATTTTGTGTTTGTTTTGTCTTTGCTTCATTTTATTGTCTCCCTTCATTATATTGTGTTTAACCTAAGGTTAAAAGTGGATGTTTTGTGTAAATTAGTTTTGAACACCCTTCTTACATCATTCTGCTGTTTTCAGCTGCAGTAAAGTTCTGATGAGTCCACATGGTGAAAAAGAGATTTTGTTTGGATGTTTGTTGTTTCACATTTTCTGGTCCTTCAGCTATTTTATACTTTTTGCATTCAATCAAACTTTATAAAATAAAGTTACATTCTTTAAAGGAATGCAAGTCATCTTTAAACAAAGCTCTCATGTGATCTGCGCTCAGAATGTGTTGGGGAAGACTCTCAAATGTAGCTCAATATCTGTAAAAAATGTTTATTTAACAAAAACAGTGTACATTAATAAAATTACAGCTATTGTAGTTAGCCAGAAGACTTTTTTTTACATTTGTTGCCCTAAACAAAAGGGCAGTTTCAGCTATTAGCTATCACAGCTTGAATCAAGTTGACTCCAAAAGTTATTCAGTTGTAGATGTACAACAAATTGCTACTTTCTGAGAATTTCATTAAAATTGTCCAGTGGTGTATTATATTTTTGCTAACAGACAAACAAACACAAAGACACATGCAATTACATGATTGCCCTTTCATGGGCGATAATAAAAATCTCCAAACAACTCGCAAGTCAAGTTCACATAAATAACTTTAACAAAAAGTGGTTCGGGTTTAAATAAAAACAAGTCACAAAGTTCTAATGAGAAGAAAACCTGCGAGATAAGTAAAAAGAGTTCTGGATGCCCCAAACTTCAAGGGACTGGATCTGGAAATGCCCCTTGCAAAGAGGGTTGCTTCTGAATGTGTCACAGTGTTCCGTGTATCCTTCTTCTAAGTCCTCATACAAAAACAGAGCGTGACCCCCATCACCACCTGAAACATACGACACAGCAGTTCATACTTCACACTCAGTGTTTGTCTCTTACTGCAGCTGAGAGTTTCTTAAAGGGATAGTCTGGTCATTTTTGAAGTGACTGTTTCTGTAGTCATCATCAACAAACATGCTCCATTTGAGTATTAACTCGATTGTTGTTCGGGTTGAGAACAGTGACGATCTGTGTCATGACAAAACGTAGAGATTTAATTTCAGCTGATGTAGCGTTCTTTCACACCAGTATGTTGTGTTTGAGAAAAAGAGTTTTATAAGCCTAAAAAACAATATAAATTGCCTGGATAAAAATTCTGGCCATTGCCAAAGAAAAACTTACATTCCCCCAAAAGACCTCATTACCCTCATCCATGCCTTCATCACCATTAGACTGAACTTCTGCAACTTTTTCTATGTTGGTTTGGAACAATCGTCTCACCATCGCCTGCAGTTAGTCCAGAACTGTGCATCTTTTAACAGGAACCAGAAGGCATGAGATCACTCCTGTTTTGGTTGACCTACACTGGCTGGCTGTTTGGTTTTGCATTGATTTTAAGATTCTTTTACTTACTTTTAAAGTTTTAAACGGCTTGGCACCCAGTTATTTTTTTTTATCTTTTGCACTTTTACAACCCAAATGGAGCACTGAGATCTTCTAATCAGATGCTCTTAGTGAAGCCGAGGGCTAAACTGAAGCGTAGAGGGGATCGGGCTTTTGCTGTGGCAGGCACCCCCCCCAAGACTCTGGAACAACTTGTCTCTTGAAATTCGTACTGCAGAGTCTTTTAAATCCTGCATGAAAGCTCCCTTTTACTGCACTGGCTTTTAATTCAGCTTAAGTTACATCAGACATTTGGAATTATGTCTTTTTACTCTATCCATGGTTTTAATTGTATTGTATGTTTTTCCCTCCACTTTGGTCAACACTGTTTCTAAATGTGCTATATAAATAAATTGACTCATTGATTGCCATGTTCTTTATACTCTGCACTCTATCACTGATTGCACAGCTGAGAAGGTACTAACTGATTTATTATAATAATCTCATCAAATTTCTTTATTTTTTTTAAAAAAGGGCCAAACTTTCCCTTTAAGGCATGTTTTTTGTTTGGTTTTGTTTTAATGACGTACCTATAATGAGCTGACTGTCATCCCCTGCAATAAACTTTGAGGCTTCCTGCTCCTTGGGTCTCTTGGGCTCTTTAGCGGTCATGGGATCAGACTGTGTTGTAAAGGGGATGGTCAGATAGCGGGGCTTCGGTGGAGTCTCAGTCGAACAGTTCAGTGTTTTGGTGTTTATTTGGGAGTTTCCGCTCTTCGACACCTGAGGGGAGGTGTCGATGTTGGCATGGATCTGCTGAGAGGAACCTCTTCGGGACATGATGTTGACCATTGCCCTCTGGTAGCGCTCCATGTTGGGACGGAGCTGAAACAGTGGTTACACTTTTAATGTTCAGCTGCACATTTCCTCACCAAATCCTTCCACTTTGTTATTTTTAACTATACATTTACTAGGTTGTTGCTATTTCTGGTATCCTAACAAAGTTTGTGTTTCTGTGTACAATAATTTCATGCAATACGGTTGAATTGCAGAAGAAAGACTTTGGCTCACCGTGAAAACGAAACATTCCCCAGTTCCAAAATATGTGAGATCTTGAGAGTCATGATTTCTAGTTTCTAACAGGTCTGTTGACAGGAATGCACCCAACACCTACAAAGTTTGAAAAATGTACAATTTAGTTGTATGAAAAGGTTTTGTATAAACTCACCGTATTACTAAGCTTTAAATTCAGAATTAAATCAAAGGGAAAATCACAAAAAATATTAGATCACCTTCAGTATTTAGCTACTTTACTAAAAGTTACCTCTTCATCCATTGTTTTGATAATGATGACCACAGGTTCGTGTCCTTCAACATGTGAATAAAATCTGAAAAAACAAGGGTAAAAATTTTCTCTAAATTTGCTTCAGTTTCAAAATAATCTATTGTAAGTTGAACCCCCATAATTAATGTTTCAATGATTGTTCAAATACAAGAACAGATCATGTTTATTATTACAAAACTGATCATGGCTTGACATTTTAATCCAATGTAAACATGTTGATGGTGCAAATACACCCTCTGTATGACTGGCACCAAGCAAGGAAACCGAGATATCAGTTGTTTCACGAGGCCTACTTTTCCTGAGTTTTAGACTAAGATCTTCTTAAGTTGAGAAATGACAGACTTGTAGCTGCTTGGGTGAAATATTGAAAGTTTCCCTGCAGTTCATTGGATATTTTGCTAACAAAAAAGACAATAAATATTTCTACACAAAAACAACTTTGCGACACTACTGGTATGATTGGTGCCAAATGTCACCAGTTTATCAAGTGTTTTTTATTTATTAGGATCGAGAGTCACTCACAAAGAAAGACCTCTTCCATGTTCTGCTGTATTAAACAACCTAACAGGACTGAACAGAGCAACGCGCTCAGGGATCCAGGCCCAGATGACTCTCATCTCAGTCCTTGTAACAACATCGGACCTGAAGTTTGCAAAGTCCACTGTTTCCACTGTCTGCCTTTAAAAACATAAAAAATGATTTGTCAACACAAATTTTACTCAGAAAAATCAAAATTACAAAGAGCAGCAGAGCACAGCACGCCATTCAAAAGTTCAAATTTCTTTATTTTCTGTTTAAGCAATGCTTTTTCCATCTAAACGTCAGATGTTAACACAAACCTACCTCTTCTGGTGTGTACTGACACCTTTTCTCATCAGAGCGTCTTTGTTGGCGTTGAACAGGAGGTTCAGCTCACTCCGTGTAGCAATGGGGATCTGGAAGGCTC
This sequence comes from Cynodonichthys magdalenae, assembly GCA_031762555.1. NCBI lineage: Eukaryota > Metazoa > Chordata > Actinopteri > Cyprinodontiformes > Rivulidae > Cynodonichthys > Cynodonichthys magdalenae. The sequence continues at coordinate 18,485,744 of JARVJO010000111.1, read as the reverse complement.
TTTCGAGAAGCGTCTCAATGGTACAGTGGCGGTCCACACTCTGGACGAAACGTTTCATATCCGTTCGGAAGTCCTCCACGTCTGCCACTCGAGACGACACAGACACTTTGTAGAGATCGAGCAAGGTCAATGCTACCCTAAAATCAAGGATTACAAAACAGTTTAAGTGTTTTTCTTCTTTATATGAAAGTATAATCTGTAATTTAATCTGTAAAAAATGCTAGTTCAACAAACCTGTAGAGAACTTTGTAGCCCTCTAGTAGGTACACGTCTAGTACTCTTATGGCATAAGTGAATGGAAGATCGGCAAAGATCCACATGATCCAGTCAGAGTAAAACTCAAATAGGTTTTGGTGAGAGCTGGCAATCAGCTTACGTATGCCTCTGCAACACCTGTTGGCAAGGTCCCCGAATGTCATGCAGGAAGCGCGGTACGTTAGGAAGGTCTGGTCAATGTACCGCTTATTGGGGTCTTTGTAGCAAATAAGTCGAGACACACTGTAGAAACACTCGGCTTCATCCTCGCTGAAATGAAGGATGAGAGAGACCAAAGCAGGGAGGATGGGGCAGAAGCTCATGTCTGGGAAAAAGTTTCCGAGGCAAAGAAGGATCTTTTTAACCGAATTCAGGCCTGCTTTGTTGAGACAGTATCTGCAATGAAAGAGAGTAATCAAAGAAGTTCCTAAGTCCTAAGGCAAAAACATGGTACACTGTTTGTACGGAAGTGCATTACTGCCATCACAGCAAAACAAAAGAAAATACAAAAATAAAATTAAAATTTCTTTCATTGTTACAGCTTTGACATTTACAAAGATAGTTTGCATTTTTGTGTTCAATAAATCCTTTAAATCTCGTAGCAAATCTAACAAAAGACATTTTATTTTTTGTGTTTCTTATTTTTCTTTCAACTACCTCCTCTAAACACATTTTGTAATGGATCCCAAGCTGCACATGAACCATTGCTAATGGACCACAGACAGACTCTGTCATCAGTGTCAACAAACCAAAGACTTCTATTTATATAAAGCTAGTATCACACTGACCTGCAACTGTTGGTGATGAGTTAAAGATACTAAATTGTGAAAAAAAATACATAACACACTTGTACTTATGTCATGTTTTTGTAAGTACACATTTTTTAAAATAATGTGCAAATGTTTTTGCCAGAATTTAGTCACAAAGTGTCTTCATTTAGTCTCAATCGTGTTTGAATTTGGTGACAACTCTTATTGCATGTTTTTATTTCAGTAAAAACAGCTATCTGGTTAAAAACGTACCTTGGTATTTCTCCATCCTCCATGTACTCTGGGACTGGGTGGGTGCTGAGTTTCTGCTCACCAAAAAGCTTCTTGACCAGATCATAAAACACGTCTCTGTCTGGTGAGATGGCCCTGCAACAGAGGAGTGTTCACAGTCAGACAGTGGAGCTATGTGGGTTTAAATGAAATTTATGTAAGGGTCTTAACCTGGAGTTGATGTTGTGGATGACGTGATAATACGCCTTGGCTCTTAGCGTGTGCGGCATGGCCCAGAATCCATCTCGGCCCATGGTTTTCAGCTGCCAGTGCTCGCTCTTCCGAATCTGCTTGTATTTTCTTGCAGCTTCAGGATCGATCTTCTCCCAGTCTACAAACTGTCCGTACTTCATCCCCGAGCTGCAGCAGATCTCCCAGTTGTCCGACTCAGAGATGGTCATCATGGACCTGGCATTGCCTTTACTGCCTGAGCAACACGTGCACATAAAGCCACCTTTAGAGTACATAATTTTTTTTTATTGTAAAATTAAAATTCATTTGATATACACGGTTTTAGTACCACTGAGATTGTTTGGTTTGGACTTCTTTGGGGCTATTTTAACACTGGACCAATCCCCAGCCGTATTCTCCTTTTTGAACACCTTATTTTTCAGTTGGGAGCTTGCTCTCTGTCTCAGAGGACTGAACCTGGAAAAGTTTCCCACGTCTAAATCAGAAGAAGACTCATAGCTGTAAAATGACCTGAGGAAGAGAAGATCCTGTATAGATTATGTGAACAGTCGTGACCAGTCATTTGTCACGTGGGCTAAGCATCGTCATAATCTTTGTTGGATGATGAAACAACCTCAAAAAGTAAAACTTACCTGGAGCGAGGTCTTAGGATGGTTTCTGCTGTCTGTACGGTTAAACCATAGGTCCTACTGCCCTCTGAGCTGTCATAGGAGTGAGACCTTTGTCTTCTTCCTGTTGCAACAAAGCTCAGGTCTTGGTCGGAGGACATGTGGGATAATACATTCAAGTTTCCACAGTTGGAGAACTTCGGCGTCCTTGAAACATGAATCATTCCCAGGTCCTGTTTAGACAAAGACAAGACTTCTTGAAGGGTAACGTTTCTTCCCACTGAATACACATTCAAAGGATCAGGGCATTATTTAAGTCTTAGACTTGAGGTCATGTGACCAATGGGAGGTTTTGTTTGCCGTAATTAAAGTAACAATAGAAGGAAAGTTCCACTGATTTTTCCTGTTTTTGACTTTCAGGATACATTGTTTCTAAGAAGAAATCATAGTGTCCACCAGGGCCACCACCATCCTCCAGAGCCAGTAAAATAAGACATGGCTTCAAATAGCTAGGAAATAGGTAAAATAAAACACTTTACATGAGCTCTCATGAATCGATTCATGATCCACAACTGGTTTTGTTTTGATTTTTTTTAAATAATCATGATCTTTGTTCATAAAGGTTTTTTTGTTTTGTTTTGTTGGTTTGTTTCTGGCCCAAGTTTTCTGTAACATGTCAGCATGTTTTCGTGCACTCAGATAACATTTTCCTCATTAGATCACCTGTATTTATTTACCTCTTACAAAACCTACATTCTTTGAATTTGTTTAGCCTGATTCTGGTCATGAGACAGTCTAGGTGCACCTTGGAGTTCATTGTTTGAGATCGTCCCACTTTTGCTGCAAATCTGATTTAAATAATTAAATATCTTTAATCCCATCATTCAGTAATTATAACGAAAGGCAGGCAATGTTTTGTTGCCTGTATATTTATGTCTGTTTGTTAGCAAAAAATCTCATGAACAACTTGACATTTTTTAATTAATTAAATTTGTATTTTAGTAATTAAAAGTCAGCTAACTTTAAAAATACAAGCATGGCCATAAATTAGTCAATTTTACAGATTTCAATTTTAAACGTTGGTGTGGTAGTAGTTGAGATTAATCTCCAACACAAATTTCTAAATTTTAACAGATTGTGCAAGGTTTGTTTTACATTTTTTAAATTATTAGGAAACAACTCTGTCAATCTGTTAGCAAAAGATCTCATGGACCACAGAACAAATTTTATTTCAACTTTCAGAAAATAAATACTGGCTGTACTTGTGCCAACCAAACTCAGGATGGCTACTAAAGCTAATCAAACTTCTCCAACGCATAATTATCTCACAAAGTTTTACAAATTCAGAGCTAAAATATGTTGTGGTAGTTGCTAAGAGTTCTTCACAAATGTACGTCTGAGCAGCAGATTGTGCATAACATTAATTTTAAGGTTTGACTAATTCAGCTAGTTTCATCATTTCTCCACATAAGATGTCTCTGGTTTGAAATAGTCCTTTCTTCAATGGGTTATTGGCCTTTATTTGATTTCTGTATTTTGGTCATCTTTCACAATGAGTTATGAGATGTTTATCTTATATATATATATTTTTTTGAAATGTGTCAGAATCATGAACTGAACTGTCAAAAGAAACATAGTAATCGGATTATACCTGTTACTTTTTCTTTGAAAATTGTCTCGTGTGTGACATCAAAATGTCAAAGCAGTGTGTTCTGAGAAGACTGTCAAGGTCTGTTGCTTTGCACAACATGTGTTTGTTTTCATTCAAACATGAGAAGTGTTTAGGCATGAAACACTAAAACATCTACAACTAGTTACCTCACACGTAGTGGAACTAAAATTTAATCATCGGCCACTTTAAAAAGGAGGTCTGGTGTAATTTCATCAGTTAATGAGTAAACAAAAGTATTAAATAGTTAAAGGCCAACCATTCCTTGAAGGAATACACCTCGTTCTCTGCCTTGCACGCCAAGGTTTTTAATACTTTTTTTTTTGCATTTCTAATTGATATGTTGACATTTCAGGCCCAATAAATATTACAAAATTCATATGATATTTTGCCAGTGGTACAGATAAATGAACAAACCAGAGGTTTATAGTAACTAAGTACATTTATTTTCTTACAATACTTAAGTAATATTTTTGAGGATTTGTAATTTTACCAGGGATTTTTTTAAATAGTTACTTTTACTTTTATTTTGTTACATTTAAAACCTAAAAATTATACTATTATTTCTTTACTTTAAAATTCAACATATAGTTACTCGTTACAAATGACATATGTTTGAACTTATCATGAAAGGAGTTGTTTCTGCACTCTAAAAAATAAGTGTTGAATTGACTCAACCAAGTCATGTCAACTGGTTCCACTAAACTTAGTAGAATAAATATGAAGCAATATATATATATATAAAAATATGTACATTGCTCATTTTACTCAACTTGGTTTAGTGGAACCAGTTTGGTTCAGTAAATTCAACAGTTTGGTTACTATTTTGTTAGAGAGTGTGTAAAAATACTTTTACTTTTACTTTTAATTTCCCAATTTTTGTGAACAGTTTGAAGACTTAAGTAATTTTCTCATCAGTGAAATTAATTTTTATCAGTCATTTTCTATTAAGGTGTTTTTATTTTTACTTAGTTATTTTTTTCAAGTACTTTGTACCATACCATATCTTTATTTATAAAGCACTTTAAATGGCACAAGGCCAACCAAAGTTGAGACAGACAAAGAGACAGACACAACACAACATAGTTTAAATTACAGAAGACTTCTGAATACAGAGCAGAGCATTTATATTTACAGTACATATAGAACAGACTTTGTAGACCTCTGGAACAAACACAGAGAGATTAATATTCCAGTCTAGCTATTTAATGAAAGGAGGGTGTGACAAAAAGGTGACCACTGGTGGAGAAAGTACTCAAACACTGTTCTTAAGTAAAAATACAAATAAGCAGACAAAATTGTCTGGTAAAAGTAAAAGTACCACATTAACATTTTTACTTGAATAAAAGTAAGAAAGTACTTGCTTTTAAAAATACTTAAAGTATTAAAAGTCAAAGTACTTGCTTAATGCATTCTCTAATGAGCTACAATATCATGAAGTGTGCCTACTGTATGCACATTTTTTAATACATCAATGGTATGCCATTTCAGTGAACAACACAGATAATGCATGTTTTTGTGTTTACCCTCTGTGACACTGTTCACACTTGGACTTGTGATCCTGTGCATCATCAGAGATTGTGACAACAGCTACAGAAGATGTAAATTTACCACCAATCTCCTCTACCAAATCTCCACAAGTAATTTTTCTGAACAAGTTAACTTGAATAAGTCATTTTGGGTGTGCTAGTGCTGCCGCTGATGCTCCAGCAGGTGATGCAGAACAGCCCTGCTCTTCTAGGAGGGTCTAATAAAATGCTTTGCATTGATTCAGTGGACCAGTTACAGCAATTCCCCTCTTGCCATTGATTACTTTCAAACTAAAAAAAAAGACAAATAAAGAAAGAAACATAATGTGACATGAATTTAACTTGTACTGCAACTCATTAGTGGAGTAAAATTCAAAAGAACCCATGATTCAGTCTGCTTAAGTAAAGTACAGATACATGAAAAATGTACTTACGTATAGTAACAAAGTACTTGTACTTTATTACATCCCACCACTGCAGGTGAGAGCAGCAATTTAGTGCACTGCACATACTATGAAATGTGTTAAGACTGTTATTGCTATTATTAGTTGTTTTTCATTGATAAATGTTGCTCTTATTTACATTTTCTGTTGCACTTAAATCTCAATTGATTTGTTTGGGTACCTCCAGTGTATTATAGTTGCTTTTTATTTTGATGCAGCTTAACCACAAATCCTAGCACAGTGTATATTATTGTACTTTTATCAGTAAAAGTAGCTCACTAACCACAAATACATTTGGGTTTTACTAATTTTGTCAAAAAAAGAAAAGTCATATTGGTTATCTTACTGACTTCTTACTCCTGTTTAACTGAATAATGTTCTAGAGTAAAGTGGTCCTCCTCGTGTGCCGTAGTGACGTCACATCAAAACAAGTGGCCGGTGGCGATCACTTTCTGCTGCGTTTTAAACAGGGTTGTTTCTCTTCGTTAACTTTTTTTTTTCCACAACAATGTCTCAGGACCCTTGGTAGGTAAAGCTTATCAGCGTTCCACCGAACAGTTTGAAATGTATTTTTAACAAGAATAAATACAAGTCGTTTTCTCTCTCCTTTACGCTGTTTTGTGCTAATGTTAGCTGAAGTGTTTGCTAGTTCCTGGTCAACATCACAGGGTAACAATTTGGTAAATCTAGCATTGCGAATGTTTATTTTGTTTAATCTTCAGATAATACTTGTAAGGTTACTCAAACATAAAAAACTGTAAAACAAATAGTGTTTGGTGCTCATTAATAGGTGAAGGCTTAGCAACTGCAATACGAAGAGGAATGTGGTGTATTTGATCCAATCTGGCTTGTGTTTTCATATGGGGACATAATTTAACTATACTCGGAGCTGTTTCAGATCATAAAATCTTCATAATTTATTCTTTTGCATTTCTAGTGTAATCCTATAGTTAAGTAGAATTTGTAGAACTACAAGCAAAGTGCCAGATTTAACTATGTGTTTAATTTATTTACATATTTTCAACTGAACCTATAGCATTTTAATACGTAACTTTTACTATAAATATTTTTTTAAAACAGAACTCAAAAACAAAACTACATTTTGTTGAGTTGCTGTACTCAGTCAGTGCCATAAAAGCTTTTTATCCTATGATATAAGGAATCCTATGATTCACACACTTGTACAAGTGGTCATTTTTCTGGACATTTTCCCCTCATTAATCTGTAGGTTGCAGAATTATGATGCCACTTGTCGCCTGGCTCAGGAAATAGCAGAAAACCTCCATGAAAGGAACAGACAGCAGAGAACAGGGGGGAACCATGCAAAGGTAAAGTGTTAATGTCTGTGTTCTAGTATGAATTAAAAGGGTGTCATGTTCAACAAGTTCCTGTTCTGTCTTTTCAGATAAACATGACACTAAGAGCATCACTGCAGAAACTGAAGCAGAATATTGCTCAGCTCAAAGAGGGCTTGTTGAGAGCTTCTTCATCTCGGCGCATGTATCCTTTTTGTTCTTTCTTGACACTGTGACAAGTACCCAGAGTCATGAGACTGAGATTTATTTACAGTCAGGCCTGGAATGTTGCTTGTGCTTGCAGTAACACACATGTTCCTGTAGAGGGCAGAATAGTTTTATTAAAAGGAACCTTTTTTTTTTACCTTTAGCAGCTATCCTCCTGATTAGAAGACCTTACGCCAAAGGAAATGTGTCAGAAAGATTATTTATTTTTATTAGAGCTAAATAAGGTAACAATTTAATCTTAACTTGTCATCAGAATGCAGTCTGAAGCTGATAGGAGGCAGAACCTTATTGATGATCTGCTAACCAGAGAGAAGCAACTCAATGGAACTTTTAAAGGAGATATCACGGAACCTGAATCCACCAGGTACTTAGCATCTAAAGGAACAAGTTATTCTAAAATTGTATTTAAATATTTCAGAAGATTGTGGGGATTATCAAGGAAAATTATCACCTACAGTATATCATCTATTTCCTCTCATAAAACATGCAGTCTTACACAACAAACACACAATATTAAACACTACTAAACTCAAGCATGATTTGGTGGTATTTCATTTAGATTCAGTGAATCACACACACCCCTCACTGCCAACTTTGTTTGCGCTGCATAATATTTGTTGACCCTAAATTTGTTTCTCTCAGCAATTATTAGAAGGCACTCCGCTCAGAAACCATTGTTCATTTAGTAATTTTTATTCCTTCTGAGGTCTTTTTTTTCTCCCATGACACCTAATTCTATGGCTGCCCAATTAAAAATAACGAACCCTCATTTTCATGTCTGTTTCCTTCACCAGAGTCATCATAATCTCCGTGCCTTGCTTTGATGATGTTACCGATCACTAACTTTCGCTGAGGGTCTTTGTGTCTCCGGTTTGACCCATTTTCTGTGTCCTCTCTTATTGCTTTCACTTGGAAGAAAATCTGTCTTCCTGCCATTTTGACAGCTTCTTGTCTAATTCCTGTTCTTTGGGTTTGCTCGCTCTGCACTGTTGATCACACACATGTTCTTAGTGAACCAGGGGGAAAGGAGAGTTTCCTGCAGGCTAACTGTTGATGAGATCTGATGTGATCTCAGTGTGATACCGCCAGGAAGCAAGTTGTCATTACTGTAAGTTTTGACCTGGCATTAAACAGGTGATATTTGTTTGGACAGGAAGAGGAAATGATGTCATGCTGTTGGCTCTTCTTGTTTCCTCTGGCTGAGTGTTTTGTGTTGGCATTCTTATCTCGTTTTGCTCTCTAGATGCTGGGGTTGTACAGCACAACCTCAATTCTGGAAAAAATGGTGTGTTTGGTAAAATGTAAATAAAAAAAATGTAATGACTTGCAAATTTGCAAATTTACTCCAAAATGTAAGCATTTTTTTGGCGTACACTTAATAAATGTTTCCTGAAAGTTTATTTACAATTCATCTAGTGGGTCATAAGACATTTTGCTAACAAACAGACAAAATTGTCTCCAGTATTTAATGGAAATGTTTTAAAAACAGCTCAATAAGTTAGAGCTTACACTGTTGCTGAAGTTGTGATTTGAGAGCGCCCTTCTCTTATATCTTTCCCAAGCGTTGGTTTTTGAATTGATCTACTTAGTGGTGCTTTGCACCAGCTTTCATCTTTTTTTTTTGCAGACCACACACTAAATTACATAAAAGGCTCTGTTAAATAAAAAACAGCCTCACACGACATTTGCTAATAAATTAGCTTGGCAAACTGTAACCATGTGGTCACATGGTTTTTAGTTTGCTCTGTGAGACCTGAGTTTAATAGCTATATGTGGTGGGTAATTTGGATTTGAGGTTAGATGTTGGACCCCTTCCTACTGTGTGGTCTGCGAGGACAGAGTGAGGGGAGGGATTGTCTAAGCTACTTAAAAAATAATTAAAATATTTTTTAATACAAATGAGGACATTAATGGGAAAATTTTCTTATTGTGAAAACAAAAAAATGTAAACCAAACTAAAGGAGGACATAGTGCTTGTTTTTGAAAGCTCAGTTTACCACGTTGCACTTTAGACCCTCCTTTACACCTCTAACCTTCTCTTTGTGTTTGGTTAAGTAGGAAGTTGTGATAATTAGTTAAATCTCGCCTGCCAGAGTCACTCAGTCAAGTTTTTTGTGGTTGCCAAGAGATGTGCCCGAATGATTTTGCTGGTCTTCGTTGACTTTTTAATTGGATCTTAACACACTGAGCGCCAGTATAGAGGAAGTGCAAGTTTGACTTGTAGTCTCAGCGTAATCTAACATGTTAGAAAGGTTAGACTTGATGCTTTGTCTCACAGAGTCTGCACAAATTATTTTAATTACCAAAAAAAAGCTTTAAACAGCACAAATAACTGAATAAATATGTGTTCTATAGGTGTTTACTAGAAAAGACATATGTCCATTATTACACATTAGTAAAACCTTGTTCATGTATGTTTACTTAGTATTTTGGTTTTTGTTATTGTGTCAGATTAAACATGCACATTTTCATTTACTTACAACCATTACGTATTGTGACCTACTGAGCCACTGTTTACTTTAGAAGTAGAAATAGTTGTAAATGAAAGCTTATCTTATTTCTAAACCACAGGTCCACACTGATGGCTGGAAAAGCAGCAGCCAGCAGCGGAGGTGCTGCTAACCCATGGCTCATCAACGAATCGGAAGAGACCAAGGGGCTGACCTTCGGAGAGATTAAACAGCAGCAACAAAGAATCATTGAAGGTAATTCCACTATAGGAGTCAGACAAGTCTTCGGAAGAAAATTATTTTCAATCAGTAATTACAATTTTAAAAAACCACAACAGATAAGTGTTGAATGTTTGCTTTATCTCCTGTGACAAACTGAACTAAAATGTCACACATCTTGCAGATACAACATCAGATTCCTACAACATCAGATTCCATTTTTAAAAGTAATATTAGATTATTTAAATGACAGTCACTTTTAACATGCTCGCATTGTTTTAAACAAATCTCTGTATGTTTTTGACCCATCAGTAATGCTCTTTGAAAAAAAAAAAGGAGTTGTAAATCATTGCATTCATTTGAACTGTTTGAAGCTGATTTCGTATAACATGACAGCATGTGTATTCAGGATGCTGCCGGCTTCACATTTAATCAACTGTTTATATGTTAGTTTGTTTAGCTCCCCCCCTCCCCATTCTGATCATGTTTCATTTTATTTTGAGTACTTAACTGAGTGGAAACAGTAGTTGTATAAAAAAGGTATACAATGTACAAAATAGATATTTCATTGCTTTTGTTAGGATGTGTAAAACAAGAAAAAAGCAAACATTCAAAATAATAAATACCTGTTTATCTGACTCAAGGTGACACTTTGTCTTTATTATAGTTCTGCCCGTTAGCAGAGAATTCTGTTATGACAGAGAAATCTAACCCTGTAGAAGTTTTTAGACCGCTGAGGATATTTCAGTTAAAGTTGGATCTTGTGGTTAAAAAGAAATTCTTGTGGTAGAGGAACATAGTAAACTTGGAAACCTCTCTTCTTTTGAATGTTTTCTTTTTTTTGTCTTTGTGATGATGATGTTCCAACCTCAGATTTGTTATGTGTGCATATATTTAGTCTCATCTTCCACATTTACAGTTGTTTTATTTTCTTTCCCGTCTTGTTTTAGCCCAGGATGCAGGCTTGGATGCACTTGCAGCTGTCATCAGCCGACAGAAGATAATGGGCCAAGACATCGGCAATGAGTTGGACGAGCATAACGGTAAAGTTTAATGTACCACAGCGTCTGTACGTTTTTGTCATACAGATTCCTGAAACATGACATACCAGAGTATAAAAGCAGTCAGACATGCTTTTGTTTTGCAGTGGAATTATTTACCTCATGAACACTGCTGGGTGGTAAAACTCCCTAACAACACCACAAAAATGACAAAGTGCATTCACGCACCCACACATTAACACATGTGCTGTAAACGCTCCATAGTGCGAGCACCTGACCTAACATTCAGGTCATGATCCTGCCAGAGAAATGTGAACTCTCAGTCAGTGCAACTGAAAAAACAGAGTTTGGGGCTGTGGAAGATTAGATCTCATCAGAGCCGATGGTGTTTTCAAGTTATTTCTGGCAAAACGGCTCTTGATCTTCCATCGCAGGTTGAATGTGTTGCCCGGGATAGACTACATCAGACTAGGTTGTTTTCAAGATGTATTATTTCAAGTACAAACGGTGGATTATTATATATTTTAATGCATTACTTTAGGAAGAATAAAACAGTTTATTTAAAGAAGCTTCCAGTCTTGTGAATTTTTTGTAGCACTGTACAAGGAGGAGATACCAGGATTTTTTTTTATTGTTACAAGATGATCTAGTCTAGTGGTTCCCAATCTATTTTGCTCAAAGCCCCCCTTTTTTACCTCCAAGCCAAGCTGAGTCCCCCCAAATCCATTGTTACTCCCCACCTCTCCCAAATACGTGTTCAACCTTTATTTTCAAAATAATAAAAGAATAAAGTAAATAATTTCAAACTTTATTTTGAAAAAAAAAACTGAGTTATAAAGAGTTTTAATAATTCAAATTGACTTGTTTGACATTATTTTTATATACAAACAATAACATCTTGTGTCCAACAGGAGTTTTTTCCCACCCATTTATTTTACAATGTTTCACACACATCTTTCCTAGTGCTGCATCTTGGATTATTTATTTTGTTTATAGGATTTATTAAATTCATTAAAAACAAAATAAATTCTATATACGTTATTATGGTTAAATTTTGAAACATTTAGGTATAAAGTTTCTGTTCAAAGCCAAACTTAAGACCTATTTATTTAAAAGGGCCTTTGATCTTTAACTTGTAGTATTTTATATTTCTTTACCTTCTTTCATTGTTGTGGTGTTTTTAACTTGCACTGATTCATTGATCTGTTTTTGTTTTTTCTTGTGAAGGTCTTTGGTCAATGCAAGACATTGTTGGAAGGTGCTGTATAAACAAAGTTTATTAATATTATTATAAAGAATGTTAGGTAAAAACATGTTGCATATTTTGATTCTGCAAATGGCAGAACTGCACAAATGCTTATAAAAATCAACTTTGTAGCTGTTACTGTTTTTCAACTAAGTAACAAAATCATTCACATTACCAGCAGATTATTTAATTTTAGTATTTTTTTTCTGGCATAGTTATGAGAAAATCTGTACTCTGAAGTAATGTTTAATAGATTGCTTGAGACAGTTTTGTAGGTGCTGTTTTTCTAATTTTGTCTAAACTGTCACTGTAATATGTATGAAAAAAGGATTTTTTGAGACACAAGAAATTAATTTACCACAAAACACAAGCAAATGGCAAGACTTCTTGTTGAATTTGGCTGTTGGTGTGTAACCTTGTCGTCCAACTGTCTTTCCGTCTTGTGGGGTTTGTTTTCCCCCAATCGCTGTTCTGTAGCTGTGTTTTCCTATAAATAGATTAAGCTCTTTGTAGTTGGACTGCTTTAGTCTGGCTCATGACCGGAGTGCTGTGATGGTTGCAGTCATTTCCTTTTTGGGAAACAATTTCAGGTGAGGTCAGCAGTGAAGAAGACCCTTTTTTTTTCAGAGGTTTAGAAAAGAACCCAAAGACCTCATTTACTCTCCTCTTGGTTTGGCTCAGAATCAAATGTAGAAATCAGTAAGAAGACCGATTATCAAAATTTCAGCTTTTGCTTTGTCTCTTTTGCCAATCGTTGCAAAAGGAAGAAATTCAATCTTTATTGTATTTATTTTTAAAATGGAAGGCTTTGCTGTAATCATAATTCTTTCATATTTCTTAAATGATATTACCAGATGCTGGTGTTTTCATTTCCACAATAAATGTTGCTGAAAATAGTCTGACACATACCAGCTAAAACGGCTTTCATCAGCAGTAGTTTCCCTCACCAACAAGAAAAAACAACACTAATTAGATTTTATTGGTGTTGATATTTCTCATAATGTGGTCTGGAACATTGACATCACTCCTGCCCAATGCCCCACACTTACAAGTGACAGACAGTGGTTTGCTCATTAAATTAGTTTCTTTTGAAAAGGGTGACAGAAGTTGGAGTCAGCTTCATTCGTCAGCTTTAAAGATTTTTTTCTTTTTTCTTTTAGTTTTTCTAAACTGGATTTCACTTTTGGTGAAGCAGTGACAAAAACTGGTAAAAGCCTGGGGTATTTTTTTTAACGTAACATGAAAATTGTTTATTACATCAATGGTAAACTTTTAATTTATGATTGAAAGCAACAAAATAAACAAACAAAAGGTGAAAGATAATACTTACCCTGCCTCTGAGCTGCTGGTTTTAAGTAACTGAGCAAGTTAGTTGGATAGCACAGTAACAATGTCTTAAAATAAGCTGCTTTTAAAGCCAGATTTGACCATAAACTACATCTCACATAACCCATGTTTATCATCCATTGGAGTTTCCTGTCAGAAAGTGGAGAATTCAGAATTCAAGATGGCAGCTACTCACTACAACTCATCAGTGAGTGAAACTCTCTTAGTTTTACTTTCAATAGTAATTCTGTATCATTTACCACCATAATGCTTATGTGGCCCTTGGTAAAAATGAGTTTGACACCCCTGGTGTAGTTGGTAAATGACAGAAGCTGGTAATAGTTGCTCTGTACCAATACCTCAAATGACTGGGGTGGCTCGTTTACATACATGTATATGGTGGTGGTCATCTTGGATTTTGACATCATCACACCATAATGGAAGTCAGCATGTTGCTTAGTTATGTTCCAAGTCCCTAAAGATAATCATGGAATCGGCATGGCCAGGGAACCTCCCTTGCCTGCTGCCCTGCATGCATCACACCTGACCTTGATGGTCCTCCCCACAGGTGGTGGGTCCACGCGGAGGTGGCCTCCTGTTGTCCTTTTGGACTTGGCCCGGCTGAGCCAAGGCTCGACCACAAGGTGCATTATGATACGTTCAGCATAATTATTTTCTAATAGGATTCATTAGAGGGAGAGGACAGTTTTCACCACAACAATTCAGTGACATCAGCAGCAACCTCAGAGCAAAGGCATTTACTTGTTCCTGCTTTTAGAAACATCTCAGTGTGCAAATAAACCGCACTAATGAAGGCAATCGGCAGAAAATCAGAATATTTTGAGCTGCAGATTGATTTATTGTTTGTTTGATTTGCTTCAGTTGAAAGTGAGGTTGGTAGTAGTGAGCCGTGTTTTCCAGGCAGCATGGAAATGCAGAGTCGTTATGTGAAGTTCGAACGGGTGTTGTCGTCAAAGAAACATCAAGATTGCAATGAGCCGCGGAAGAGAGCTTAGTATTTTGTGACCGCCAGAATGCCTGTTTGGTGTTTGACTTTGTGAGATATTGAGAATACAGATGATGGAGGGATAGTAATGCTGTCATGCTTTTGAGTTTTATAATAAAATGTTAAAATTAGCTTTTTAAGTTGATATTTGAAATCCTATTGGTTTAAAAATGTTATTTAAATAATACTAAACCAGCAGATGTGACGAGAAGACAAACATAACCCAAGTGAAAGTACACAACCTCATCAAACTTTTGTGCCACTCTCATCAGCATTCAATCAATTATGTAATGTTGTGGCTATTTTCACTGTTTATCCTTTTTAGCATCCATCTTTTTGGAGGGTTTTTGGTGTCACACTGATAAAGTTGTTGTAGAGAGTGGGTTAACAATGACTTGACTGACTTGGGTCACACCAACAAAGCAATGGGCCAAGGTTAGGCACTGTGAAGAAATTAACATTTGGAATAAAGAATAATGTCTCCAGACATTTCATCCATCAAACCTTCTTTTGTTTCTTTCAATGAATTCAGGACCCTTCTCTTGTGCACAGAGTTGGTTTTAAAACAAAATTTGTGCTTCACTTTTTGCTTGTTTGACCACGAAGTTTGGGTGATGTAAATTTTAGCATCTGTACTGGTCCGCGAGGGTCTGTCAAGGTCTTTCTGTGGCTGACTGGGCTCAACCCATATGCCTACAGCATCGTGTGCATCGATTCATAACAAAGAAAACCACAAATCAAACTGTGGGCCAACTAAAGAAGATGCTTGTCTTGAGGAAATATTTTGAGAGGACACTTACTGTTATCCCCAACTGAATAACTTATCAAACAGGGACCACAAGAACATGTGCTCCTCACCCACACCCATGCTACATCAAGACCCCAATACGATACCACCACAACATAAACCACCATGGCCTCTCTATGGAAATTTTGTGCATGCTCAAAACCCTCATAGACATATTAAGGTCTATCACATGCAATGGGGAGCCCACTGCATTCTTAATAAAACCATGAAGACCTTGGCAAGACCCTGCAAAGACTATTCACATTCTGGCTTTTATAGGAAAGTATTCATTCAGTGTGGAGAGAGCCTTAAAACAAATCTGTTTTAATTTTACAACTCTTTGTTTATGCAGTTAGGCAGTACAGCATTTTTTGAAGGAGATTTGCCTACAGCATGTTGTGTAGTAATTTGTATACATTTAGGAGTAAAGTAATGTTGATACTGCTCAGTAACTTTTCCCTAAAGAGCAGCTGTAGGTTGATTGTCTGGGAAAGGCACATTAGCCAGATGTGTTAGCTGTAATGCTTGTTGGGAACCTGTATGGTTTCATCTGCCAGCCCTATTGGCTCTGTGCGAAGGATTCTCTGCCATAAAATGATACCTTAGACTTGACTCAGCCATGGTCTTGCAGGTTCTTTTTGGCTTATGCAAGTGGCAGTAGGTACGAATCTGCAGTTCTGTTTATTTAATCGTTTACTACTCTGGTTTGGAGGCTATGTTCAAAGAGGTGTCGAGCAGAAAGCTGATTGGCACTCTCCTAAGCCTCAGGGAACCATTGGTCAGCCCACATATTCCTGTAAAAAGGACTTACTTTACTATGTTTGCCTCAACATACGGCTAACACGTGGTTCCCATTTATAAACACAAGGGAGAGATTACACCTTCATCTGCTGGACATTTTTATGTGTTTATGTGTGAGAATGTAGAGAAGGGCACATATCTCACTGTGCAAAAGTTTTGTTTCAGCGTCTCTGTGTTGGAGAAAGACATAATGGGCTGATTTTTCTTTTTTCCTTGTAGTTTTTTCTTTATTGGACCGTCTTCTAATAAATACTTCTAAACTAAAAGTATGTACTCTATAGACTTTTTTCTTTAAAGTTGTTGTAGACATAACATCTTACTACACTAGAGATGTTTTTATTAGCATCAAGTACCAAGTGGGACTTAAGATGATAGTAATCTAACCTTCAGACCCTTTTGCACAGTTCTCCCCTTTATTAGTTGTTACAAGGCTTTAATCATTGTGCAAAACATGTTACTGATATGTCACTTTTCTTGAAAATCAACAACAAAAAATTCCTTTCATGTAACAGAGGTTTAACGCTCTATCCATTTGATCTCTTATCTTATACTCATGCATGTGTCAGATACAAGTCCAGGAACTACACATCTTACAAAAAGAATGTCAAAACCTTGGTTTGCTGCACAAATACAGCAAGAATTCCTTCATTGTTCATTTTTATTGTATGAATGGTTGACATCTGTTTTGTATCACATGCACCAAAACGCTTGCCTGAACCAACATGTCCCCTTGAAAAAGGTGTTTGATCTGTTATCTATCAGTCCCATCAGCTTCATCCCTCTGTGATACAAATTTGACACAAGCAGTGCTGATAATGTTGGATCGTGCAAAGACAAGATCTAGACTTGGGAATATCACTGACATCAGAGTGGTATGTTGTGAACCCTAAAGTTTTATATCTGAATTATAACTAAATCTGTTTAATGTTGGATATGTTTTTAGAGTTCAAGTACATTTGACATTATTTAGCTTTTTGAACCTTCAAAAATTGGTACTAAAAGTTTTTTACTGTAGCTGTTTTTTTTTTGTTAAACTTCAAAGTTTTTAGCTCAAGTAAAAACCTGTTTGATTTTAATTTTCATGTAGGTCACACATGATCCCACTGGTGGGCAGTAGAACCAGGTTTTGCACGACAGCTATACAATCCACATCAAAACTCTGAGTAAATCTTTCACCTGGGATGGTTCAAAGTAGTATTTGTACATTTTTTCTCACAGCAGTGGGTTCTGAGAACATGAATAGTAAGTCATATGACCTAACATGGGATTTATTAATTTCTTTGGAATTTGTCATAGAAGGTTCCTTCTTCTTCTCCACTAATCAGCTCCTCCTCTTTTTTGCTCATTCAGAGTCGCTGTATAATTACAAAAGACATGTAGGTGCTGTCAGATGTAGTAGGTACAATGTGTCTATATGACATGTGTGAAAGGGATTCATGAGAATGAAAAGTATCCAGCTTACAAGAATAAAATTACAGGGAAATAAAGGGAAACCTAGACTTGCTTCATATGCTTTTCAGTTAAGCATTTTGTAGGTTTGCCATTGTTTTAACCTTCACTTTTGTAAAGACATTTAGCAGACAACCACTTTTTCATAGTAAAAGTATAAAAAATAAGCCACTGTCCACAGAAAAACTTAAGATTTTCAGATTGCCTGGAAATTTGTGGCATAGAGTCATGTTAAAAAAATATTGTTAAAAACTATTTTCTCAAGACCTTTAAACTGTGCTACTTCTCTAGTAGTTATTTCTTCCCTTTTAAGCAGCACCGTGAGCTGTAACTTTTGTCTTTTCCCCTGAGACCCTAGAGCCTGTCAGAAGCGTGCCACATCCAGGAAGTGTGCGTGCGTGTAATTTTTCTGTGCATTGCTCATAGATCAGAATGTGTAAACACATGTTTTTCTCAGCATCTGTGCTTGAGAGCATATGTGTTTTAATGCATGGAAGAACATTTTGAGTGAATCCACGTCTGGCATGAAGATCAAAGTCTTACCATAGCTCCTCGGTCAGCCAGCCTGTTGCTGGGAAGCTCCACAAACTACAGGGGATCTTGAGTTATTACACACAGATCATTTCAATTAGAACACGGCTGTTCAGTTTGTGAAATATTTCTTGAACATTTTCTTAATTGTCTTTTAAAATATTTATTTAAAACTGTTAAGAAATTACATTTTAGTCCTGTTGTAAAAACAGCTAGTTGCTGCAGTAACAACATCTGCTTTATTTATTCAGTCAAAATAACCAACTAAGCAAATTTAAAATGTTTTAACATATAAGCATATCTCTTTTTTTTTGAACATGTAATGTTATACTTTATGTAATACACTGTATTTATATGGAATTTTTACATTACAAGTAAAATTCACTTTTTAAACACCTATTATAAAAAACTGAGGGGCTATATAAACATCTTGCTCACCTTAATATGCAATGGGGACAACTGGTTTCAAACCGTGAACCCGTTCATTGGAGGACCATCGCTCTTCCTTCTAAGCTAGGACTTCCTCTTTCTTGTGGGGAAGTTATTAAGTTATTGTAACATTGAAGTTTATCAACCATAGACTTTTTATACCAGTAGTGACCATCTATAGATTTTATGAGTACCAATGGACAGGACAATAATGTGTCTCAGTGGATTAGCTGGTCACTGTTAAATAACCCAGTATGTCTCAGATCCTGTGCCTAATTCTACTCAATTAAACTTGTTCAGTTTTTTTTCAACACTTCCAGTTTTTTCATATTTCTCTCCACCCCTTGGTGTCCCTGATAATGAAGTGTGATGGTAGTGATGAAGTGTAACCACGACTGGTTTGGAGCTGCCGCTCCATTGACAGGGTGGTCCCAACCTCACATTGCTGCTGCTGCTGGCACCCTCATGCTCATCACACACTCATTGTTCAGCAGCACCTGGCCACAAGACGTGTGATGGTTAAAAGCCTGGTAATGATCAGACTTTGGGGTTTTTGGTCTTGCACGGTAGTTTTAGAACTTTAATGCATTTTTTTTCAATGATTTATATGTAATAGAAAGGATATTTTTTATGTTCATTTTAGATTATTTCCTGGTAACTTCATTCCAGGGTCCATGTTTTGGTCTTAGGATGTCTTGTTTCCTCTCACAGTTGAGTAAGATGCATCAAAGCCTACTGTTATATAGACATGACAAACCATGTCATCCACTTTATATTTTATTTCCTACAAATATGTGAGAGAAATGTACAGAACTTTGGTTGGACTGGACAGCCATATTTCAAAAATGTGTATTTACTGTCTAGAAGGTACAACACCAACAACCCTACATGCTAGAACTGAACTTTAATACAAGTTTTTCTTAAATTATACGTTTTTCCTTAAAGTGTAATTTTTCAAAATGCTGAGAAAGTCCTTTGTCAGCTGGTTATTTCTTTTGGTGTCCATCAAGTCCAATGATGGATCTTGTAGTAAGGTTAAGAAGGTGAAACTTTCTGTGGACACACATCAGGTTTTAGTTTCCAGTTGGCACACAAGATAGTTGGGATTAATGCTGGAAAGGTGAAAACCATGAATTTGTTCAGTCAAAACTGTTAAAATAATAAACTTTTTTTTCTTTCAAATTCAGTTTAGATTTATGTAACGGTTTTGTTAGTTCTATGTCAACAATATAAAAAAGTTTGTGGTAATTCTTAAATTTATCATTTAATTTGTATAGAGTAGAATTGACAATATTAATCTTGTTTATTGCAGTTGGTTTTGTTTAATATAAAAACACGTTGGAAATTTGTAGTTAGTTTTATTCTCTGTCTGAAGTATTGTTACAGTTTAAACCAAGCTTGACCAAAGACAGCACAAGTGAAGTTTTCATTAAAAATACAATATTTCTATCACAGTCATACCATAAGATGCCTCAAGGGAGAGATTCATCATCACTCTGTCAGCCACTGGCTTTACAGAAAGAAAATGTGCGATAATTCACTGGGGCCTTGAAGGCTGAAGACGCCCAACTGCGAGACTGATCTGGACAGATGTGGCCCTTTACTTTAGAAGGTCACATGTTGGGATCATCTACGCAAATCAGCGTATTTAGTCAGATTACTTTACTCAGGGTTAACATAATTCTCTTGTAAATAGAATAAGTGTGGGATAAGAAAATTTAAGTATCGACGTTAGCACCCTGTCACTTTGGATGATTTTTTTGATGCACTTTTCACAACCTACATGCCTTATAAGAACGGTCCTTGGCAAGTTTGCAAAATCCTCCTACAGTGTAAAGACAATCAAGGTGCTGCTACATTTTATTACACTATAAGCTGAGTATTCTTGGTAATTGGCTACTTAGTTGGGGTAACAATACATCAATCCACATTAATTTATTGAATAATGATTACATCAAGGCAAATCTGGTGATTTACTTAGTGACCTACATTTGACTACATTATACTGCGTACTCTTTGTGAACAACAGTCAAGCAAGAATCAGAGTACACAGCAATATAAGGAGCTGGAAATGTATTGTTTCACTCACTCACTCTTGACCTATGAAGTTGAATAGTCATACAATCTTAACGCACAATAAAATTTTAGTTTTTGTGTTTGTATTCCAAAGTGTTGAGTTTTACGAATATTTAACCTTAATTTTAAGCCTTTTTTCTGTTTTTATGAAGTTTCCGTACAATAAGAAGCCAAAAGTAGGGGGGGAAAGTAGTTGAAAGAAATGTTGCAAAACCCTGAGTAATTATGATATTTATACAAATGTGCAGATTTACATATATCATTATATTGAGTGTCTTTGTGTTGTACATGCCAGATGAAGTTCCAGATACGTCCAGAGATGTATGTGTTTTATTTGGCAGCAAAGCGGTTCCATCCATATACAGTCAATCACACTGGTAACAACTGGTAACACTTGTGTCCAGACCCCCCTGCATTAAAACAGGAGATAGAAGAACGAAAAAAAGCCTGTATCCTCAGGAGAAATCATCTTCCAGATAATAGCAAGAAAATGAGCCCGCGTTAGATTGTACTTAAATGAAAATGTTCTCTCTGCATTTTAACCATTCTGGGAAAAAGGCCTACAAAAACACACACACAGTTAATACAGTACATTCTGGCTCACCAAACAGTGACACCCTCTGCTGTCACTGTTTATGCTAGTACCTCCATCCTGCTATGCACATATACAAAGTATTAGATTAGGACTTGTGGCCTCTTTTACACCTGGGGCAAACTGTTGATACGTGATGTAAAAAAAATTATAATTAAAGTAATGATGTCCCCTTCACCATGTTGTTTTTGATGTTTGACTTAAATTAGACTTTGTAACACAATATTACAGTTTGTTTTGAAATTAATGATCTCATTCCCTGGAAAACAACTTTCTTTAACCCTCACTTTGGTGTTTTTACTCTGGCCCGAGAACTTCTTTATTTTCTTGCCTGGCTTTGGATCAATATAATGTGTCATAGTTAAAGAGTTCTTAAATGACATTGGATCTGGTCCACTAACTGCTCAGTGAGGTGGGTTTTTGACATTAAAGGTTCTAATAAAAGAAATGGGGGGCAGAAAGTCAGTACAGATCATTAGGCATTGGGAGAAGAAAGAAGCATGGTTCACGAACCTTTAGTGTTGTCATTGTCTGAAGATGGTATTTTTTTTCTGGCATGTTTCTCTTAATTTGACAACTATATTTAGATGGGCTTCTTCATGGTTTTTATGTCTGTGTGGACAAAAAGTACTATTAATTTTCCAATGTCCACATGCGTTTATTCGTAAACCTTTGATATTGTGCATGATTCTCATCCAATAGGAGGTGATAATATGCCTGTTTCTAAAGAGAGTTTAGTGATTTCTTATTATAAATTCTTTAAATTTTTTTATCCTTTTGGTCACTAAGTGGTGAATTATATAAACATGAATCACTCGGTATCGAATCAGAACATGCATCATTACCTTCCTCCTCCTGTTTCTAGTCATACTCCTTTTGTCTTCCTGATGCCACATTATGAATACAAGTGTTTTCATGGCACATTTCCTTCCAACGCAGTCCACACAGTCACAAAAATGTGGGATCACACATGGTTGGCCACCAAAAGTCTTGGCAGACCCTTATAGACTGGTTCAAATGACAAAATTTATGTCACGTGTGAACGGCAAAACCAAGAATTGCTTTTAACTCTCTACGTGAGGACTTGAGACTTGGCAAGTCATGCTTGGTGTAGAAAGAATGCGGTCACTACTTTCTGTTGTCTGGTCCTTGGAGGGAAAGTTATACAGAGGCAGATACATTTGTTGGTACCATTCCACAATAAAAAACAAAACAAAACTTATGTGAGTGGCCAAAAGGCTCCAGTTTTCTCTCATCAGTTCCATAAACCTCTCCCAGAGACTTTAGGGCTTGGTGAATTACACTCTGCTAAAAGTAAGCCCCCCCGGGTTGTCTTCCATAAAGCTCATTATGATTCAGAATGTGATGGGCGTTACGATGGAGTTTGGCTTGTAGACTGTCTTGTAGCATTGAAATTTAAAATCGATAAGTATAATCTTGTTTTTGAGCTCCTCTTACAGCTTTCTCTGCTCTATGTTTGGTGTGATGCAC
>JARVJO010000111.1:18452865-18462981 GCA_031762555.1 Cynodonichthys magdalenae | reverse complement strand
TAAATGTTTCCTTTAAAGTTGCTGAAAAAAACCTTTGAAGGCACCTGTGATTCTAGTTAAGGTTTGACACTTTGCTATCAAGAAAACTCTTATTTTAAAAATGTTTCAAAGGTGCTAGACTTGACATATACCTAACACATTTCAGATATACATTCAAAAACCACAAGCATTGTTTTTTGTCCAGCCTCAAGTCCACTTTAAATGAGCAGGGTATGCAATTAAAATGTATTAATAACATAAATATTCATTACTATCCACTACCAATATTTTAATTTGAACCAAGAGCAGCCAGTCCTAATATCATGGCCATGGTTACTGATGGTACTGACCATAAACAGACTTGTTAACTAGTTAGTCCTCGGAGTGTTTATTCACTATAGCAACAGGAAGTTTATTTGGTACCTGTAAAATGATGGAACCTAGATGAAATGCTGTTGTGATTACACACAGACACAGCAGCATGTGCTGACATCATATAAGAGCAACATCTGTCTTCTATTGCTCAAGAGCTCTGCATCTACACAGACTGGCCAAGTTTAACATGCATTGTTGTTTTTTTTGTCTGTGGCTAAGTAGCACCTTGTATGTAAAAGAAAAATAAGATGGGGACCTGTTGTTCTAGTCTTTGTCTGCCCTGAATGGCATTAAGAAATTATTCTTGTGGTA
This sequence comes from Cynodonichthys magdalenae, assembly GCA_031762555.1. Classification (NCBI taxonomy): domain Eukaryota; kingdom Metazoa; phylum Chordata; class Actinopteri; order Cyprinodontiformes; family Rivulidae; genus Cynodonichthys; species Cynodonichthys magdalenae. The sequence continues at coordinate 18,462,315 of JARVJO010000111.1, read as the reverse complement.
TACCCTATTTCACTTTTGTGTCTGGCTTGTGTTTCTATGATGTATTGAGATATCACATCAGACTCGCATCGCCCGTCCTTTTTTTTTTTTTTTTTTCGGTCTGAATCCTTTTACATCCTGACTCCCCCCAAATGAACACACTTCTCTGTCTTTTCTTGAATTTGTGCAACTTAATTACGCAATGTCAGTCAAAGCATAATTTTTCCTGTCAGCTCAGCGTTAGACATGTTTTTTTTATTTTTTTTTTCACAAACTGATTGAAAATACAAATACTTCAGGCAGCCCTCAAAGAACGCTTGGGAATTTAGTCACATTGGCCAGTTTTTTAAGAAAAATTAATTCCTAATTTATGCTGATTAAGCCACCATTTTATTGGATGATAGCAGCAATAAAACATTTTCATATATCACAACATGTGTATGGAACATGGTGTTTGCACCGTTGGCCCATGTGGCCCCTGGTGATGAGACCAGAAGCAAGCTGATAAACAAATACTTTCTTAAACTAATCTAACAATCTGGCAGTGAAATGAACATGGTTCTGACTTAATTTCAAAGTCAAATATTTATCAAAAATAATCTAAACTTTTTGCATGTGCAACACCTAAACCTAAATCTTAGATCTGACCATCCTGCTCTTATGTTTTAGATAAACTTGTAATAAGTCTTCTTTCGGATCATTAAGGATTACTTCCTGTTTTAGTATGTCATGTTAAATTAATAAGTGAATAGGAATGTTTAAATCAAATCCAGAAATTCATAGTATTCACCTAATGTTTAATTTAGAACTCTGACTATTTTTGTTGAGTTGAGTTATCATTTATTGACTTAATTTATTTTATTTTGTAATATACATATATAAAATCCTAAAAAGGCAAATTGGTCCACTATGTTTTGATGAAACTTCCCTGAAATAAACTGATTCAGCCCTCAAATTTTGAGATCTGATAAATAATAAGGGTGAATAACTCAAGCAGTCTAAATATTTTTAGTTGATCCCCCCCTCCTCCCATAGAGACGATAAACCATAGCAAAGCAGGTATCCTCCTTCCTCAACCTATTGCCACAAATGATAGGCTGTGTTCAGAGGGGTGAAAGGTTTAACTGAAAATTACACAAAACACTATTGGGTAGTCAAACCTTGGTAAAGACTGTAAATTTGGTTGGCAGTCAATACATTTTGTATGTTGATAGCTCTTTGTTTGGTTGCCAACTAACCATCTTCTTGTGACAAATTAAAACCCCCCTCAAAATATTCAGTTGTTGTTTTTGTTTGCTGGGAAAAGGACACAGCAATGTCTTCAGTAACAAGTCCCCTGGTCCAAACAGAGCTTATTAAAACTCTTGCATTGCACATGCTGTGGACATAATTAGGGAAAATAAAAATTGAGATTTTTCTCAGGAAAAGAAAAAGCTCATTAGTTTGTTAATTTACATTCAGTCAGTGTCCACTGTTGTTCTGAGGAGACTAACTTTATTATTTTTTTATTTTACTTTTGATCCAGCTCACATTCAAACTCTTTAAAGTTCTTGTTCATCTTGATGAACTGCTATTATTTAATAATTGTTATCACATTGCTTACTTTTTTAAAGCATCACATTGCAACATTTATTAACAATGGTAAAACATGGGAGGGGTGAAAAAAAATAAAAAATTAACAGCAACAAAAGGTTAGTAATGAAGTGAAGTAATAATCATATTATTCCTAATAATGATGGTAACCATAACCAAAAACCATGGCCACCACAAAACCTCCAACACAATCATGCAACAATTCAAACCAAGAAAAAAAAACCCTCACACCCCAACGCAGGAACTGCACAAAAACTACAAAGAAAATCAAAAGAAATATCAAAGCCAAGACAATCAGCTCACAGGGGCCAACAAGAGGCAGACAAAGAAGAAAATGTAAATGCACACTCCAGTGCACAACCTGCACACATATCAAAAAGAGCCTCTGGAGCAAGAAGTGATAGCATTTATTTATAATACAAAAAAAGCCTAACCATAAACCATCAAATTAAATCTAAATGAGCACAACAAGCTTCTATATGTGGAAGATAAAGGTACAAAAGGAAATTGAGTATTATGTTGTCAGACATATAACTTAATAATAATCTAAACCTAAAGGCAGTACTTCTAGGCCAGCCGTTCTGATAAATTAATAAAGTGTTTCATTGCAGCTGTAGTTAGAAGCTGTGTCATAGCTATAGTGCATTTTGGCACGGTCAGACATCCATCACTGAATTGAGATTTTAGAGTCGGGCCAAATCTGAATCAGGAAACTTGGCGGCGGCTGACTAACAACATCCTTTATGACTCGTTGGAGTGGCATGCAGCAAAAATGGCTCAGTGTCTACACCCTTTCCCTGACAGTAAAGGAAGAGTTTCTTCACTCTAAATTGTTGCCTGATGTTTAGATGATGATGTGGGAGTCTCCGGGGGCACCGTACATACGTTTTTTCCTTTAATTCTGAACCCTTTCACATTCTGACTCCCCTTCCCCAAACGAACACGCTTCCCTGTCTTTCCTCCAATTTGTGTATCTTAATTACATAATGTCAGTCCAAGCATAATCTTTCCTGTCAACTCATAGTTAGACAAATGTTTTTTCACAAACTGATTTAAAAGACAAATACTTCAGGCAGCCTTCAGAAGACTTGTGGGAATTGAGTCATTTAGCTCAGTGTTTAAAGAAAAACAAACCTTAAAATGCTGATTAAATCACCATTTTTTGTATAATAGTAGCAATAAAGTGTTTCAAGTCTTAAGAAAAATGTTTGTTTTAACTTGACTTGAACTTAAATTTGTCTTGTGTACTGTATTTGTTAAATGTACTAATCCAATATTCAGCTACTGAAATAATCTGAGGCCGATATAAATCTGAGTTTTTGTTTTGCTGCCTTCTTTATTATTCAGTCTTTTTATTTAAGAGGGCTACTGGACAACACCCGTCATCACTGATAAAAAACAGGCCTTCATTCTACAGATCCAGACTCACAAATTAAATTTTTTATCCGAGCTGTGTTCTGCAGTAACTTCCTTGATTTATAACAAGAGTAATGAGGCGTGTTGTTTTTAAATGTTTTTGCTCACATGTTTCTTGGTCTGTTTATTTATAGTTTTCTGTTAATGTGAAATTTGGACTCAGCAGAGAGGCTGATGGAAGGATGATAAATATTTCTTCACAGACTTGTTGAAATTGTTGTTAGGTTTGTGGTTGTTTCAGCCACTTTGTAAGTCAGTCATAATTGGCTGGTATTATACCTAAATTATGTCATATTTTTAAAACATAACTAGAACAAATCCAGAACTTAGCAGTGATTCTCACCCTCTTGTCAACATAGGGGCTAACTCTTGAAAATGATCCAAATTATTCTGACTTCCATCATCATACATACGCACACATGCAAACTCACACACAACTCAATCACACCATCTTTTCTTAAAGCCCAGACAGGTTTTAGATGTGTACTAAAACAATTTGAAAGTTGAAACATAGGAAGTAGATACTGGGTGTGAGAGATAAAAACTTTGATTACTTAGAAACACCAGGCAGTGAGCAGAACAGTAATTTAACTCTTCTCCTTTTGTTTCCTTCTCTGTCTTTGTTTCAGAAATCATCGACGACCTCGCGCATCTTGTTGACGACACGGACGGTAGGATTCGGAATGAGACACGAAGGGTGAAGCTGGTGGAGACCAAGTCGGCCTCTTGTGGTGAGCCTTTCTTGTTTTACTTTGTGGAGCATGTTTACGTTGAAACAAAGAGCCTAGCTTGCAACAACAAACAGGTTTACGACTGGAGAGCTGTGGGTTTAGATGTCCAGATTCTAAACTCTGGCTGCAGTGTGACATAAGACCTTTTGACACAGCTGTTGTTTTTTATTGTTAAAACTTAACTGTACTTATTAGGACATCTTTTCACAGGATAAACAAAAACACTATGGGGTAAAAGATGATGATCCCATCACACGTTGCACCAAGTCAGCATTGTTATTTTGTGTTACTTCAGCACATCAGGTTGAGGTTCAACAAAAGTAAGACCCTCTTCACAAAGGGTAAAGACCACGCTATGCCCTCCACAACTTACACATCCAGTTGGAATGAGGCTGGATTGTGACAGATTTGAAAAAACTTCCAAGTTAAGTCAATCATGATGCCACTATACGCTCAGAACTTACCAAAATAATTTTCCTACAGTTTTTGGCATCCCTAAGATGCTTTCCTACACTCTTAAAAAACTACTTACTGTCCTGAAAGCTACCAACCCCCTGACTAGGCCATGTTCCTTTTGCCCTGTGAAATGCCCGTCTCTGTTACCATGGAACAGGCTGCACTGTTGTACGTCAGCTAATAGGCAGTCAGAATGAAACGGAGGACATAAAAAGGAAGGTCAGGCTCCTGAATGCTTCATTCTGATGCTTGTGTCCCCATGGCACCAGAGCAGAAGTTTGTTTGATGATCCCAGAGCTTATATTGTGTTGGAATATGTTGTGAAAATGTGTTGGATTTTTTTTGTTCTTTTGTTTAACAGTTTCTTTTTTCCAATCTTATACCCGTTTGTCTTTTTTTGTTTCAGGTTGAGGAATTTATAGGATCCTGGTGTGTTTTAAACTGAACAAGTATCTACCAGTATGCTGGCATTGTGCACAAATTATTTAGCTGCGTTTACAAAGTGTATACCGTACTTGTGCATGGCTCAGTGTCTCTGAGGATCAAACTGTTTCAACAAATGGAAAATTCCCCTCTGATCTTCTTCACTCTCACCTCTACGCTCTCTTTCTTTCTCTTTCATTCATCTCTGTCATCCCTCCGTTCACCACCTCAGTTGTTTGACACTCGTTTTTTTTGTCAAGCAGAGAAAGAACTGAAAATACTGCATGCCACAAATGGTTTGGAGGGCCTTTCCCTGTGCCATGGCAGTGTGTTTATAATTCCTCAGCTTTAAGGCTTTTATTTATTTTTGAAAGCGCTGCTCATCCAGCGCTGGTGTTTGGTGTTATGTCTCAGTCGCGTCCTTGTAAAAATGGGATCCTCTGGTTTTGACAGCAGAGAACATACCTAACATTACTGCTAGGAGCTGCTGCATTGTAGTGGACATGCCAGACTTGTGTTAAAAGCTGAAAGATATTTCAGTTTTTCACCTTAGGATTGTCAGTATTTTTCATCAAACTCTCATACTGGGTGTGGAGTGAGTTTTTTTTTTTTTATGTAGACACAATGCAAGAGACGTGTGAACTAATGCGTTTTCTCACGGCAAGGGAACAACTTTGTATGACTATTTTTTTTTTAAACAAAACTCATTAAAGAGCAAAAAAACCCAAAACAAATCTTTAAAAGTATTTTTGTCCTCCCTGACTTTGTTATGAGAAAAGACATCTTGTTAATCTTGTTAACATAAAATTTCTCCTCTTCCCATCAACATCATCGTTGTTTTTTGTGGTCCAAAAGGTCTTTGAACTTTGAAGAGGGGGGAATGGCGAGGGGCAATGAAGGAGGTTTAAGGGTTGTCTCTGTCTGGTCTTGGTTCTCACCAATTATCGTTCCCCCTCTCTGGTTTTTCTTATTGATGGGTCTGAAAATTGCTAAAATGGGATGAGCCTGAGCTTCCAAAACTCCTGGGTGGTCAGTCTGTCAGCGGACACCAACCTCCTCCCTCAGCATCGCTGTCACAGCGGAGCTCCAGTCTATCTGGGAAGCAAGTGCCAGAATTGTCATTAGCCTCTGGAGGGTCCTCTGAGGGTCAGGAGTAGCTTGTTTAGGCAGAGCGTGAGGGTCCGAGGACAAAAAGAGGAGGGTCAGAGTGGGTGTCAGCTGTGGCTTTATGACTTACCATTATGTGGAGCTGAAGAGTGTGAGAGCGTTGCTCCACAGTAATTTATGCATGTGTTTAAAATGCTGTTGTTGCTTTGGTGTGTCACAAGGAGTTTCTGTCAGACATTGGATCAGGATCAATGAAATTCTTCCGTCTGAATCCAGTAAGGATTGGATTCTGCTTACATATTTTTTTACACCCAAACAAAGATAATTGCTGCACATTTTTTATGTGTATTTGCTTTAAGCTGGAGGCTCTTAAAGAGTCATCACAAGTATCTGAGCGTGTTTCTGCTTTGACATTTACATTACGCTCACACGTGTAAGTCATTAAGGGCAGAGGTGCTGTCTCGTCTGATGAGAACACCTCACTTTCTGTGGGAACCAATATACAAATACCTTCCTCTATAAAAGAAAATAACACTGAACAGCCTTTATGTAAATAACTGCATGTAGAGAAATTGAAAAAAGCCCTAAATAGTTTTGATTTTTGTAAAAAACTAAAAAGAGTGTATCAATACAAGACATCTGGGCTCTTGAGTCGAGCGTGTTTATTTGTCCTGGTTTAAATCTTCACCTGTAGGAAAACATCAGAGACCACAGAGAGGAAGATGGCAGGAAAAAGCAAAAAGACAGAAATGTAAATCAAAAATAGAAAGGCTGAGTGAAATACCAAGCATTGTGTTTGGTAGATGTTTTTTTTTGTAACGCTTCTTGGCAATAAATCTTATATTGTTGGAAAGCCTGTTTAAATGGTGCCACATTTGTAAGGAACATGCATTTGTGGGATGAGCAGTAGAGCTGAGGATGTTGGTTGCTCACATGAAAGAATTGCCAAATCTCTGCCAAACATGTTATTTTGCTGTTGATACTCAAACTTGTTTTGAGCTTCTAGTCTCCCCGGGTGCTGCCAATCAGATGCCCGTTATAAGATTTATTTCCAAGAAGCGTTGTGCAAAGTGTATAATACCTGGATGTGCCACAAAAATGCAACTTGTACTAAGGAAGCACCATAAATAGGTCCGTGTCTTTTTAAAAGAAACAATGGTGACCCTGTTTTATTTTTTCATGTCAACACAACTACAGCTCTGCTCCAGGGTTTAGAAAATAATTGACCAAATACCACTTAAAAAACTTTAATGTGTAACAATAAAAGTTGTTTGTTAGTTGTTAACACAGCTTCATAAATAGTTTCTTCAGTTAATCAGTTAATTCAAGTTTCAAAGTTTATTTTCTTGTATTCCAATTAAATTCATTAAAATCTTGCTTCACTAAAAGGAAACAGAAACTCTACCTGTCGTTGAGTGTGGGACTTTTTTTGTTCAGGGTGGTGGCTGTAATAAAGGCTGTAATATTTTCAGGTCCTGAGGGTGAAGTGCTTTGATGAAGTGTGAGTGAGCTTTTGCACATTTTTCTCTGCTGCCATAATATCAGTAAAAAACAATGATTCTCCTCTCAGAGCAGAATCAGAAACATATGTCCATCACAAAGAGGAGTCTGTGGCGCTGAAGCTTTGGGAACGTTAAACATGTTTTTTTTTTGTTTTGTTTTCTTTTTTCTCTCCTCAGGGATGATGGTGGTGATCGTGCTGCTTCTTATAGCCATTGTTGTGATCGCGGCGTGGCCCGTGTAGCTAAAGGAGAACACGCCAACCGGGTACGTGTGCTGGACTTCTACAACGCCAGTGTGATGCAGAAAACATTAAAGAAAAACTTCTACTATTCACACATGTGGACACAGGCACTTATCTGGACACGACCCAGCATCGAGTTTGTCCGACCAAAGAAATGTAAGATGAAGATTTGGCCGTTTTTGCCGCTCAGATCGACACAAAGTCACCGGTTGGTTTAAATATGTTATTTTCTCTTGTGTAAATATTGTGAGGGTATAAATATTTCTTTATAATTGTAATTCAGTGTCAAACTCATGAAACTGACTAATCATCAAGCTGTGAAAGTATAAGACTTTTGTAAAGAATTAAAGTTGTTAGCCTGACTCCTGTTGTCCCAGCAGTGGGACCTCCCACAGTCAGCAGCTTTCCTTACATTGGGTACAGTAACTCTGCAACCTTTTATTAACCAGTCATCACTGTAGAGGCTGAAATGTTCTGATTCTGTAATGTTTATAGAGCAGCTTGTAGCCAAAACAAACATCTCGACTGTGTAACTAACACCACTCTTTCCTTTCCTCGTTAATCAGCTTAAAGTTTCCAATAAACCACATTTGCAGTTAATGTATTTCTGTCTGTCTGCGTCTCTCAGGAGAGTGTTTTGAGACACGATATTTACCTTTGAGAGGAATGTTGGCCATGTTTTGATGCACATATTTTCAACTTTACAGTATTCAATCCTCATCTACCTTTTTTCCCTGCTGCACAAAGAAAACACGAATCAACAGAGGCAAATGATTTGTCAATTTAAGAAGAGTTTATTTCAACTGAAAATCTGTATTTAGTTCTACCAAGCTGGTGTGTTCAGTAGTTATTTCCTTCTTTAATGTCAATGATCTAAACAACCACAAACAAATAAAAAACAAACAAAACAAAAAGAACTCGGAAACACAATAAAATCCACAATGTCCCCTGTCATTAAATATATTCATATATAATAACCATAATATATTAGTAAGTATTGTAAAACAACATTGCTAAAAGTCTTTGCAATGGTGACGACATTTACAATTCATAGTATGAACACAAAGCGATGCTTTGATGTAGGTTGATGGGGTTTCGTCTGGAGCAGGTAGAAAATTTACAACACGAGGCTACAGGGACGACAGAGCTGTGGTTACAGGTCAGTGAGGAAAAATCCCCCCACCCAATATTGACCTTTGACCCTGTGTTACAGGTAGAACAATGAAGGGCAGGAACTGGTCATGGATGGTTCGTTGCCATGACGAGTGTAGCATTCAACTTCAGCAGATTATTATTATCTATAACTCATCTGTGTGTGTGAGAAATGTTTTGGCTGCATGTCTTGTGATTTGGACACTTTGAGGGATGTTTTGTGTTCTAAGCAATATCTTACCTGTTGTAGATAGCTCTTTGAGTAACTTCTGTTGGAAGAAACAGACTTTAATTCCAACTAGAGTGATAGTCTGAGCAGGACCTCTCAAGATTTGTTGCAGATTATCCAAATGTTACTGTAAAGATTTTTACATCACTGTTAATGGGATAAAGGTTGGCAGTGAAGGTCAGTTTGCTCATCAGTCCAGTTAGACATAAGAGCTATTCACAACAGGTAAGATCATTAACATTCACACCAATTCCACAGAACCCACTTTAAGATGGCTGAAATAGTTATTTAAAGTGTGAGTAATTTGACAAATTTGATCCAACTTTGTTTTTTTTACAGAACTGGGTTGTGGCTACATTTCCTTCTGTTCAAATGTTAAAAAGGAGAACTAAGATGACAGTAGCAGTGAATTCATGCATTCTGTGTGGACTCTGAAGGTCTGTAAACTAAACTGTAATTTAGTTAAAAAATATTTTTTTGGTTGGGTTTATTAGAATCTTTAGGTGATACCTCTTTAAATGACATTCTGCTAAAAGCTGGTGTCAATAATTTCATGTCTAATTTAATAGATCTTTTTCGTATTTGTTGCACATGTGACACTTTTTGTTGTCCTGAAGCAG
>JARVJO010000111.1:18427951-18451092 GCA_031762555.1 Cynodonichthys magdalenae | reverse complement strand
TATATGTATGTATACAAGCTTTTGTGATAAAACAAGAATTGCAGCAGAAGTATAACATCTGAGTTGTCATGTTTTGCAGTCGGAGCTCATATGTAATCATATTAATGTCATCTGGACTTATCCAACTTAAGTTTTCTAAGCATTGACCACATGTAAATTGGTCAAAAATATTTTTTTGTTTCTTTCTGAAGGAAAGACAGAATAAACAAAACAACACATGAATAAATACTGAAAAAAAAACAGTGATTTGAAATGCACCCCAAAGTATTTTAAGCAGCAAACATACAGAACTGAACAGACGAGCAGTCATGTGCACTTCTATGCAAACATTGAACCACCACCTGTTATTGCTGGAGAGAGATGGTGTTGAGACCCCCTTCACACTGGAGAGCGACCTCCCCCGGCTACGACATGAAAAATTAACCAGAACATAGATGTTATTTGGAGGTTTTTGGGGAGGTCTTGAGGTGTGTATTAAGAACTCGGTGGGCTCCTCATTCCACACAGCAGAGCATAACAGGTTCATGATGGTTCTGCAGTCAGGTTGTGGTGGTTTATTCTGGAGGAAGAGTATCAGTTTTATCTGGACCAGAGGACCTACTATTTTTCTTTTTGATTTTGATGCATCAGGACACTATGTGTTGTAGTTTTTAGTCGAGAAAAGACTCATTTGCTTTTATGGACTTTATGCTGCAGCCAGCCTGGTTTTGGCTTTAACTTCCTGGTTATGTCCCTGTGTCTAGCTGTAATACATGTCTATGGTGGCAGCAGTGGTGGTGTATTCTATAATTGTTGAGATCTACAGCTGGACTTACACCTCTGGCCTCATGGCATATGAAACCAGGGGTGGTCTGTCATAATTTTATAGCACAAATCGTCATCCTGATGCAGACAGAGAGAGTTGCACCGGGGGGGTCGTATGGAGCATGGTGAGGATCCAGGAGAGTGTCTTGAGGAAAACATACATACACACATAAAACATAGCAAGAAAAACCTGTTAGGAAGTGCGTAAGAGCATCATGACATGGGCCATGTAGGTTGTGGACAGTGTCACTGTCATCCAGTGTGAAAGGGGCCTTAAGTAAAGGTGTGCTCAAAAGTTAGATATTTTTGTCTTCTGCCACCAACACCAGCTAAATATGAGAAACCCCTGGCTGATGGATATGTAGAATGATGGAAACTGCAAATGTTCCCAAACACAGGTTAGAACAACTCACTGACAGCTAAATGTCTGCCTCTGTGTGGCTGAACAACAAAAGCTCTTCTAGCAACAATCTCAGTTAAGTGACAACGTTCAAACAGATTAGCTTCTTAGTAAAAGAAAAAAAAGAAAAACCATGCAGAGGCAATATTGTAAATAAGTGTTTTTTTGTCACTTTTGCACCAGCTTGGAATGTCCATAAAATTAGAGCATACAATATAATGTTTCATACTGAAATAAAAAAAAAAGTTATAATATACTGGTAATAGGTGCAAATTCGGCAAATCCACAAGAGAGAAGACTCAAAATAAAATAAACCATAAAACCAAACCTGCAAGGTGAGCTCCTTCAACGAAAGTTCACTAGAAAATACAAATCATTCTAAATATTTCTCTTCATGCTTCTAGACAAAAAGCAGCAACATAAACAGTGTTCTTTCTGTCTGCGGTCCTCTGTCTCTCTGTTTTATCTCCAATAATCCTCTGCTCAGGTTTACGCTCAAATTCTTCCTCCTCTCTTCAGCGTGCCCTCCTCCTCCTCCTCCTCCTCTCCACCTAGGGCTTCTTGCACTTGCCTTTCTTCTCCCGCTGCTGGAACTTCCTGAGCCTGCGCGCCCACGTGTCCCTCCACTGGATGACCAGGCTGCCTTTGTCGGCCACCACGCCGCCCTGACCTGGAGAGACCTCGTCGTTCCCTAGCAACAAGTACTTCTTCCCGGGCTTGATCTTGGGACACTTGCAGGCGACGTCTTTGGCGCGGACCCACAAGAACTGGTCTCCACGGCGGATCCGGCTCTCGCCCTGCTTGTACACGGAGATGATGTTGATGGTGAATTTCCACCATTCACCCGCCTTGTCTGCCTTCAGGATGTGGGCTTGGACCGCTGCAACACGGTGGCAAAGACACGTTAATGTTCAAATATTTTTAGTACATTCAACAGACGTGTCATTTCTGAGGGGTAAAGGTTGCTCCTTCAGTATGACTAAAACAGAAAAAAGTTTCTAATTTATTTATTTTTGTCTTGGGTGTCTAATCAGCAACAGTGGTACATGTATCTAACAGAGGCATATAAAGTACTGGAAAAACTAGGTAAAAATACCAACAGACTAACAGAAGCTGACGTTGGTAAAAATAAATTTCACTGATAAGAAAATTACTACAGTAAAAGTCATAAAATGGCTCACAGTAATTGGGAAAGTAAAAGCATTTTTACAGCACTCTAAGAAACGAGGTGTTAAATTTACTCAAGTTACGTCAGCTGGTTCCACTAAAACAAGAGGAGTAAATTTAACAGAGAAAGAAAGAAAACTTGTTCAGTTTACTCAGCTGAGTTTAGTGGAACCAGTTGACATAATAGGTTAGGTAAATTCAACACTTCGTTTTTTTTAGAGTGCATAAACAACTCTTTTCATCATGAGAGTTCTAATCATTTAAATTTGTAGAGTGAAACGAGGGGGTTCAATTTGAAAGTAAAGAAGTAAAAGTATAATTTTTATGTTTAGAATAATGAAATAAAAGTAAAGATCTTCAAAAAGTTACTCAAGTACTGTATACACCTCTGATATCTTAGTATTAGTTTAAAAACAATACAAGTACATCATTACGCAGCAGAGGGCCTTCCATTTGTCTTCTGATTTTTATTGCAGCGATCAGGGCCAGCAGATCCGCTCCACTTCACAGACAACCAACACAAATCAAATCAGCGTGGAAAGCTCTCCTGAACATGTCTTTTGTGCAGAGATGAGGGCACACAGTCCGGTGCTGAGTGACGGATTCTTCCATCACAGAAATCCAGATGCATGTTTTTAACTAACAAACTTGTACTATCAAACAGTTGCTGCCGGCATTTATCATTTGTTTTGAAATATCTATTGATAACATCCAATTTGTGACGTTTCAATGTTTCTACATCAGCCAGCTTTCTAAAGAGCCGGGAGCGGAGCGGATCTGGAGACGAGGCTTTTCTCACGACACCAACTAGGCAGGGAGGTGTCAATAAGCTGACCCCTAACTCCCCCAAATCCCCGTAGAACAAAGCCCAGGCCTATCTGTCAAGCTCCTGAAGTATGCTGCAGGACGCCCCGCTCTGCTTGAGCAGCTCTGCAGCGTGACTTCAATCGGGGAAGGGGGGTGGGGGACACGGGGACAGGGAGAGGAGGGAAGGTCACACAACTTATCCACACCTTGAATAGTGCGGCAGACGGATGATCGCAGGAATGCAGCACTAGACGCTCCACTTGTGGGGGGAGTGGGCTGCCTGATCAGGGTCTCTGAGGGGCCCCCCTCTCCCCACTTTCTGTCTCTTGGCCTCTGCTTTAGCTTCCTAAATGCCTGCTCAGAAATAACCACGCAAACGCACCTCTTTCTAACTCTGCCTTCTGTGGTTTCTTTCAAACTCCCCCTCTTTTCTTTTATCTGCTCATCTTTTTTTATTGTGTTCGGTTTAATTTGAGTTTATTGTAAAGCCCTTTTCTTTCTCTGTGAATGGTGTTACATAACTAAACATGACCGTTTCCCTGTTCTTAAAGACATAAGTGTTAGTTTGACTACTACCCGGTCTGTAGTCTGACTCACCGTAGTCCTTCTTGCAGTATTTCTTCATGTTGATTTTCAGTTTGCCTTTTGAGGCCTTGCAGTAAGAATCACAGTCTGTAAAAAAAGACAAGAGAAACAAACATATCACTGAATCAAGAATTGCACTGTGGCTGCCATGTGTGGATTTAAGAAAGAGTGAAAAATATTTGATTTAAAACTGATTTATTTTGCTTGTCTTATACTTTTTATGAATGAAATTGATAAAATAAACAGTTTTAAAAGTTCAGCTTGTTCTAAATAATTCATATTTACAGTTTTTAATGATAGGAAATACACTGAAATAATACTTTCCCCTCACTTAGCAAGTCTTATACTCAAGTAGCAAAAAATCTGCCAAGATTTGCACAACTAAAAGCACATCAGCCTCACACTTTCTGCAAAGCCTACATTCAAACACAGAAACAGATGATGATGTCACTTCCTGTCATTTCAAAGGCCTTTCAGAGGAACACACCTATGACCGGACTGGTTAAACGCATCGACCAGGTGTGCAAACACATACAGGCTAAATCAGAAACACACCAATCAGTAAGTAAGTATCTGTAAGTAAGTATTAGACAAACCACAGCAGATGAGTTTGAGTTTTCAACAAAAATGGAAGAAGTCAGAGGAAGAGAAACAAAAACAAAAAAATCTGAAAGAATCTCCAGAGGAAAAGGGTAAACATTTTATTTCATAAAAAGACTGTGTAGTCACAATAAAAATAACAAATCTTATTGTAAAACGTTAACCCTTTGGGTTAATTGGTTGACATTTTTTTGTTACATTTCTGTTATTTATCGCCCTGCAGCAGCAGCTCCGCTGAAATTAACGTCACTTTTTGTTTGACGGTTGTATAAAAAACAAAACACCAACCAGCAGCCTCACTTGCAACTCTGTCTCAGCCGACAAGAATGGATTTATGTTTCAGAACTACAAATCCCAGCAGCCATCTCTCCTGTCACTTGTCAGACTGTGGGAATGAGTCATTCCCACCCAACACCCCCACCCAAACACGCCCGCTCCACCTCCCGTCTCCATCTAAATCTCACCTCGCTTGTCACCTCGTACTCCAACCTTCTAAAAAAAAAAAAACAGGATCACTTCAAGGCCCCACAGAGGACCAAGTAAAGCTTGTGTGTGTGTGTGTGTGTGTGTGTGTTGGCAGCTATTTGAGGGAGTAAAAGGTGTGGGGGGTGAAGCGGGTCAATGCCACACAAAGGGAGGTCAGGAAAAGAAAATTAGCCATCCATGAAGCGTTAGGCAGGGGGACCCCTTTGGGGAAGGGGGGGGGGTATCTGTCCGTATTGGAGCCATGAACAAATAAATACCTCACGCAGGCAGCGGGTTTACCCAAATCACCTCCCAGCTCTGCTGAGGAGAAACTGTCAAACACGGATCTGTGTGTGTGTGTGTGTGTTACACACACTTAAGAGTGTGGAGTCAGAGTGTTTGGAGTTTGTCTTCTGAAAAAACTGATTGAATCTGAGAGAAAGACTCAGGAAACATGTTTGCTCAATAAATACTTTAATTCTTGCTCTTCGAAAACACAGTGTGTAACTCCATAAGGGTGTACAGATTTTAAGATCTTCTGGCTGAAGTCATGTAATATCAGCCGTCTATAAATACAGATCACAATAAATTATATTCAGTCACCTAAAACACATTCATCTCTGTAATCAAGTGTCACAAAGTACTCTGGAGCAAAACTGCCAACAAAACAGAGCTTCAGCAGGAGCAGCGCTGGGAGCTCTCAGAATCAAGCAAATCTTTATTTTTCTCTGATAAAAACTGATGCAATTTGCCGACTTCTTTGTATCGATTATTTTAATTAGTTGACATTTTATATCGTGTATGTTTAGTATTTTAGCTCAAATTTAGTTATCTGTAATTTTATTTGAATCTGGATTGATTGTATGATGTAATACAAATATAATTTACTTTTGTATAGTGCTCTGAGATGACTTATGTAAATCGGAACTTTATAAATAATATGAATTAATTAAATGAAAGGCTAAAACACGAATCAAAAATTTTCTTTTTTGTTTTAGACTTTTTTTTTTAGTGTGTAAAAATTGTAGTAAAAGAAAGCTTAGAGAACTGGATGGACAGTTGACGGGTCGGCCCTTTTTATTGAGGTTGCCTGGGGAACACCGTGACAGGAAATGAAAAAGAGAAACAAATAAGTTCAATTTATCAGAGGGGTGGGATGAAGAAGAGGACACCCGGGAGTAAACTAAATGACATAAAAAAAAGATGAAATCTGAAGCTGCTGATTAGAGAGGGGACGAAGCTGGTAGTAAATAAAGAAAGTAAGAAAAATAACCAAAGCAAGTGAACAGAGGAGTCTGTCAGAGCCGGACCTGATTACCATGTAAATGATCGAAGAAGGTGCTGTGGAAAGGATGCTTTGTTTTCTCAAAGCCCCCCCTTGATGCCATCATGATACTTCCCTTTGATAGCCTTTCATTTCCCATTAGTGTACCCCTGAGACACAGCTCCGGGCCTCGCAGAGAGTGCCCCGGGATGCCTATTTAGGGCCAGGCAGTCCCCTACTGCGAGGACAAATGTTCCCTTTGTGTGTGTCACCGACCAGAGAAGTGGAAGCAGTCTTGTAATGCTGAGCTAAAATGTGCTCTGCGTGTTCTAAGTAGATGTAGTTACTACGACGCTTTGTTTCCCGCCTTTCAGCGCACTGAGGAGTCGGTAACTGAGAGGTGGACCTTTGCCCCCTCTATCAAAGTACCGAACAGCCCTTGAAACTGACAGTTTTCGCCGAAGCTGCTTCCCAGCAGAGTTTAGTGAAGCAAAGTTCTTTCTGTTTCAAGCAATACTTTCCATTGGTGCAAACTGGAGCAACAGAGAAAAACACCAGCAAGTTAATCAGGATCAACTGAACCAGTGCAGACATATGTAGTCTTTTTTTTTTTTTTTTTTAACACAGAATGTTGCAGAGTCTAATATCTGTTCAGACAAGTGTGAGTGCCCTCATGCACACGTTGGTTTCATTTATGGCCCACTGTGACACTCTTACACCTCACATGCCAGACAACTGAACAATACGACCACTCAGCTCTACCAGAAGCAACCTCTCTGTCAAATGCTGGTAATGCAACCAGTTAGATTTATTCTCTGCAAAAAGTGAAAAAATCTGCTGTCTCTGGTGCAGCCGGGAGAACGTTTATGTGATGTAAAATAGAATTTTGTTGCAGATGATTTAAACTATGAAAAATCAAAACCCGGCAGAACTAAATTAAAACAATATTGACGCGTTATAGAAGAGCTCCACACGTTCGATACAAAGGGTAAAAACAGTCACAGGAGGAGACTCTTATCAGAGGTACCAAAGCAGTAAAACAAGGAGTAAATGATGGCCCCCTGGAGCAAGACTCGTTCTTTCAATCGGACTGATTGAGAAACAAATTGCAGCAAATAAAGCATGTAATTAGATTATAAAGCCCAGTGTGCTGCCCCACTGTTCTCCTCCACTACTCACTGAGCTGTGAGTTTGGATCCCATCCAGTGAGGAGAGAGAAAGGATGAAAGAAAAAGTCCACCCCCCCCCCCCCCCCCAACCCTGTTTTTCTCTCACTGTTTGGTCCCTAAAAGATGGTTTGTTTTCAGCAGGCAGTAGATGCTGAGGAGCCTGCTTGGATTCTTGACCTGATTTAGGATTATTCTTTTGAGAGGCGTGTAATCAGCCCTGCTGAGCTGGGTCATCCACCAGTACTGTGGGTCATCATCCTTTTATACAGGAAATCACCAGGGACTTGTTACCGTTTTCTTTTTCAAAATCAAGCAGATTGAAGCATGTATGACTAAATAAACAGTTATATTTTTTAGGCAAAATCATAAAACATGGTTTCAGATATCAGTATCTCAGGGCTTTCTTCTACACGGTCCTTACAGGTAGAAGATAGCTCAGGGAGTTGGAGGTGGTGTACATGTCTGTTTGTGAGAGAGAAAGAGAGAGAAAGACAGAGAAAGAAAGAAAGAAAGAAAGAAAGAAAGAAAGAAAGAAAAAAGATGCAAGAGTTAGAGGTATTGACGGTGGAGTTTAGGGACTTGGGGTTGATCATCTAAAGCTGAACACGAGCGCTGAAAAAGAGGGTCAGGCAGGGTGGAGTAGATGAAGATGAGAGTCAAGAATGATTTGTGACAGAGGCTTAGCTGCAGAAGTGTAAGGGAGGGTGTACAAGATGGTAGAAGCAAATCTGAGAAGGTTGGACGTGTGCAGAGGGAAGACAGTGGATGTGTTGGATAAAGGATGTTGTGAAGGACTGGTGTGACAGAGGAAAAGATGGAAGCAATGATCTGCTTTGATGCCTGCTAATGGAATACGTTAAATGACAATCAGACAAACTATACAGCACTCAGAACTGTGTTGAAGACCTCTGCAGACCTCTGTGCTTTTTGGGGGGCTTGCAGTTTGCAGATTGGGTGCATTAATATTATTTAGCGCCATAAACTTCCTACTACTTCGCCTCAACCTAAGCAGATTCATGACTAAAGCGCCGTGGAGTCTGAGAGAAGCAAACTGGGTGTGTGAAGCAAGTCTCATGTCTAAAAAATCCGAGGTGGGGTCCGCCACAGATTCTGATCACTTCCAGCCTCAGACATGACACAGACACACAATATTGGATACGAACATCATCATCAGTGTAATTCTCCATCTCCTCATCATCATTAGTTACTTTAACATCCTGTGGAGTCCGACAGGCCCGAGCAGCCACCGCAGGTCATCGGCGGTTAATCTCCTCCACATTTGGTTACCATGCAGAAGTCTCTGTCATGACCCGTGGGAGTGGCGACTCACACCATCCATGACCCGCCAGCACAATGTGCGTTTTGTCTGGGCCACACCACCGCTGCTGCTATTCTCCATGCATTCCAGTCCTCCGTGTGGTCAACAGGGGGGAGGAGAGAGCCCTGCTGCAGGAGACAAATTAATATCCACTTCATCTTCCCCCACTTGTACCCTTTTTTTTTTCTTCCTGACACCCCAACCCCCCATCCAAAAAAAGCCCCTCCGCTCCTTCATGTAAAAGCACAACAAGACACCTGCCTCACAGCTGTCGGTCTCACGCTCGTACTTTCAGTCTTTTCATATTTCCCAAACTCTGAGTCACAAATCTGTCGTTTCGTTCATGGTCCCGTCACAATCCACCTCGTTTTTTCATTGCTTTTCTTATCGCTCCATCGCATTTTTCTCTTTTTCCTTTTTTTCTTCTTTCCAGTTTGTTCTTCTGATTCTTTTTTGTTTTTACTTATTTTGAGTTAAAACTCTTTATTCTCCAACTATAAATACTTTGTGTACAGGTGGAATCTATTGTTGACAACAGCTCGGAAACATTTATTGCTCTGCTGTGAGCTTTTGTCTCTTGTTGTAAAGCTATAATGAGAAAAGTTTTATCAAAAAGTTGTTTTTGCTCAAAAGAACAGCAAAAACTTTGATACTTCAGTCACTCACACACACACACATACACACACACACACACACACACACACACACAGACGTGCCACATCTGTTTGCAATCACATACGAGGTGATATCATAGCTGTTGGAATACCGGGCCGAGCAGAGGTGCGTTTGTTGCGTGACCTTCTGAAGAGGCTCATTGGGGAACGTTTGCATCCTCTGGACCTCGAGTCGGAGCGGGCCGACGGGACCCTCGGCTTCGCAGGGAGCCCACCAGAGTGTTGCACCTTACAGCCTTCAGGGTTTTAGCCTCTGACCTGAACAACCCAGCGCCCGTGATGCTACAAAGAAATAACTTTCAGCTACGATTAGCTACAATGTCAGAGTCATCAAAACAGTGAAGGTGTGTTTACAGTCAAATTAGGTGATGAAGAGAGGTTAAAGGAATGGTATGGCCATTTTGAAGGGGTGTGTAAATGTTAAAAAATGAATATAACATAATGAAGGTAGCTTTTTGACTAGGGAAACTCTAGAAACTTTCTATCCAAATCCCAAAAAAATGTTTTTTCTTTGAAGTTTTTTTCCGCAATGTCTTTGGTGAATAAAAATCTACACCACTCAGTTTCTCCAAACAATTAAGAGAATAACTTTTTCATGACTTTTATACAGAACACCCCTTTAAAATAGCAAACATATACCTTTAAATCCCTTGTAGTTTCAGGAAGACTGGTTTAAATATGCAAAAATAACAATAAAACACATTTATGCAAACTCTTTGTTTTCTCATTTTAACCACGTTCTGATAACCTTTGCATCTTATTTAAGAAGTAACGATAATCTGCTCTCACTTCACTGGTGTTCTTTCACTGATTTAGGGGGATTTTTACTGCACCTCATCAGTAGACAGATTTCTGACAGAGGGGGCCCACATATTCCAGCGACCCACCACCCACAGTGTTAGAAGAAGACAAAGCGTGAAACAGAGGGAGACGAAGGAGGTGGAAAACACTGAAAAGAGACTTAAAGCGGAAAAAAAGAGGTGGAGGAGGGTTGGAGACCAGCAAAATCCTGACTGTGCTGTCAGTGAAGGCAGCGCGGGGGAACACTCAGGACCCCCGAAGGGCCCAACAGCAGCTGCAGGAGCCTCACACGGGCCTCCTGCAGCTCCACATGGGAGGCAGACAAAACACGCTACGAGCCAGATGACTTCACTTTTTCCAACAAAAAAACAAAACAAAAAAAAAAAACAGTCATAAAATGTTTTCGGATTTTTTTTTTTTTCAGGTTAATTAAAAATAAACAACCTGAACAAAACTTTTGTACACTTTACTTTAAAAAGACCAAAAATAAAATATAATCCAACAACTTCAAAAAAAATTCAACCAGAAATACAGAAGGCTTGAGGCACCACATGCACTAATTTTTGGGGTTTTTGTGCAAAATCGACTTTTTTGTGCTTTATATCATGTTATAACGTCACTCCACCAAAAACATACCCAGAGTGTTGCTTTATCTCATTCTTGTATGTTTGAAAAATTCCTTGAATCTCCTGTGGTAGCCAGTGTGGTAAATGCTTTCAGGTACAAAGCTCCACCTATTTACACAAAACTCTTCCCTGGAGCTCAGTCTGCAGCCGAGTGAAGATGTATCGGGAGTGTCCGAAATGGTAAGAGGTTCTTAAAGAGACAAAGGCCAATATCAAGACGTTTATGATGCAAAGTCAAATTTATTTTTGATATATACAGCATTTTAATAACTGAAGGTAAGAGTTACTTGATTGTGTTACAGAACTGAACTATGTGCCTGGAAAATGCATAATACCCTTTTAATATATTTTTAACCATTATTTTCTGCTTTCGTTAGCCCTTCCTGTTCATACACCAATAAATATTTTTTAATTGCATTTTCTATAGTGGAGATGCGTGAAAAAAAAGCAGATTTTGACATAGGAGCTTGGATCAATAAGAAGTGATTTTCTTAAATCTGGATCTGCATCCAGAACTATTATTTGATTTAAATCGGAGGCAAACAGTTCAGGACGTCGGTTTTTCCTTTTGTCTTTCTAGCATTGCTCTACTTTCTTATGCAGTTAATCTGATGTCATTCTTCTCCTTCAACATGCTTCAAACCAAGCAGAAATTATTTATTAAATGAACGGAGAAAATAATTTTGTCAAACTTTTATTTAAACTACAGGATCCAGCTACTTTCATTAATTATGCATTATAGAAAGAAGATTGGAAAAGAGAAGTTTGAAGAGATAAAATCTCATCCACCGGACTAAATGAACAAGCTGCCTCGTGCAGAAAACCAGCACCCCACTGTGCCGCACTTAGACTGATTAATTGTGAAAGTGTGAGAGATTAGAGGAGGCACATCCCAGGGTTGCTGCTAATGGATTTAATATTCATGAGCCCCTAATAAGGAGGGGGAGGCAAGTGGGATCTAATTTATCCTGCCGTCTGTTTGTACTCAGAGTGGGAAAATATTGAAACAGAGCCCAACTAAAAGCACTGAAAAAAAAGTAATTCAGGTTTGCACCACATTCTCCACGTCTACCTTAAAGAGAAATGTTCTCACAGTTTAGGAGTGTGGATCAGAACGTCTGAGCTGTACTCACCGGATGGCTCCTCTGTGATGCTGGAGGGAGTCGTAGAAGGAGAAACTGGAATCTCTTCTCCGAGATAAAACAAGACAGACACAGAAAAAAGATCAGTTTTTCTGTCATGTTACAAACAAATGTGCACATTTATTAACGAAGAAATAAGTAGAACATCAAATGCACTGGTGCACGAGGCACAGACTGTTTAACAGATGAGACGGTTTTATTTTCGTAATGTAGTCTGTTACAAATTAGCTAAGAGAATGAGAGTTTTATTTTTAATTTTTTTGCTTGGTGCATATAAGTCTCACTTGGTAAACAAATAATATACTGAGAAAGTGTTGGGAAAGTAATGACATAAATAAAGTGGAAGCCAAGATGAAAATAAAAATTCTATTTTAGCTTCAACAAAGTTCAAACTTGTTGGTTTTCTTCTGCTTTTTATCAATATTATCTTAAATAGTATGATGTTCTTGCTGGAAATGACACAGGATATACAGGAAGTGCTACAGCTAGCTGCTGTCTCCACTATTTGCACTCGCAAATAACCACAAAATTCTTGTAAATGACCATATTTAGCAAAATTATTACAATATAAATGTTTAGATTATGGTGTTTGTTTACATAAATCGTAATGCAATTTTTAAAATTTGCATTAATTTCAGATAGCAATGATCCAATTTGTTCTTGGCAGCGATCAGACTAGCCATTTGCTCATCAGTCTGGTCACCCTTAAACTCTATTTTTAGATTGTATATATTCTCCCCTAACTCAGCCGTAAGTCATTTAAAAAGGTATCTACAGGTAAGATATTTATTGTTCATAAGCAGTCCTCGAAATCTGAACTGTTCTTTATTTCAATTAGTTTCATTACAAAAATAAACCAGATCTCAGCTTGAATCCAGTTTTAGTGTTTCTGTTGCATATCTTTCCAGGAATCTGGATCATCCTCTGCTTAATAATAAATCGTGTTATTCAGAGTGCTGCATCATTATTGTATAGATTCTGATTCCAACTGATCTTTCTTTATTTTATCCTCCCTTGTATCGTAGTACAGTGGAGCTGTTAGCAGTAAAAACTTGATTCTCTCATCTACTCTGTCACTCTCTGCTGTATTAACAACCTAAAAACATGTACAATAGGTTGCCTTCAGACCCAGGCCTCCCTTGAAAAAGAGATCTGAGATCTCAATGGGACTTGCCTGGTTAAATAACGGTAAATAAATAATAATAAAATTAAATTGAAAAGTGGAGAAGACGCTGACCCACTCATCTCCCAAGTGAGGATGGCTACAAAATATTCAACACATCCACAATCTTTTCTAGGTGTGGTTAGGGAGACGATCTAAAAGCAGGGCGGATGAGGACAACGTTTTAAAGCACAGAAACATATCAAAGACTCATGCAAAGAAAAAGGTAGAAAGCAGGGGTGTGTTTGTGTCTGAGAGGCGGTAAAAGAAACAATCTTGTTGTTTTTCAGCTTGTAAAAATCAAAATTTTTACAGCTGTTGCAACGTGCCTCCAACTTTCAAAGTTTATTACGTTTATATGAAATTCTGTGAAATGATGCTGATGTTTACTTGATGACAAGGAAACAATCGTTGCCAGAATCCTGATGCTGGAAGCCCAGAGGTGCTGATGCTGTTATTAATTAACAGCCTTCCATCAATCAGCTGCTGAGCGATAATCAAATACTGAGCCTGTTTCTCATTATTGCTTTTTGTAGATTCATGCCTGACAATGCTGAAAAGTCTACACAATATCTCATGCATATTCTTGTTTTATTTAAAGAAAACTGAGAAAACTGTTAGAACAAGCATTTGTTTTTTTTTATTGCAGTCGCTACTTTGAACATCAGTTCCTATGGAAATATTAAAAATCATTTTCTGGTAATTTTATTTTTATTTGAACTTTTTTAAAGAATTTCATTCTTAGTACCCTAAAACAGTAGTAAAAAATTACTTTTCCCCCTCTAAATTTGGGTCTACTATTAGAAACACTAATAGTGTGCATGCTGAGTCAGCATTTAGGCTGTCACAAGTCTCAGCTCCTGTTATTTGTGGGTTCAAAGATGCTAATGTTTGAAGGTCTCCCCTCAGATTTACAAAGTTTCAGACTTTGATGTTTAATGTTCATTTGCAGATTAGATAAGGAAACTGACATTTTAAATAGAAAAAAAAAACTGTTTCCACATACTTATGCAAGGGGCAATGGGCGAGCGGCTCTGCTGGTAGCCTTTAGCGCAGCGGTTGCACATGACACCAGCCACGCCGTCTTTACAGGGACATTGTCCTGTGGTTTGGTTACAGGTTTTGCCAGCGGCCCCCACGGGATGGCAATCACATGCTGTGAGGAAACAGAGGAAGAAAGAGAGGCAGAGTGAGTGAGCGGTCACACGTGAGGAGACACAAACATGTGCTGTCTAAAGAGAGTGCAGGTGGGCACACACAGCAGCAGGGTGGCAACAATAACGAGATGGTGACAGACAGGCGGAGGTGTGTGCACAGAGACAGAACTTCCTCAGGTCCAACGCAACAACACGACACCCATTCTGAAACTAGAGTCTCTTCATGGCAAAAAGATCAACACATCCTGCGAGTAAATAGAAGCTGTGGTGACGTCAGGGACAGTTTTTTTCTTTTCCATGATGAAAGTTAAATGTTTGAGGTGTACTGCTTAAAGGAAAGAGCAGAACAGTGGTTAGGACACCCCAGACAGGTCCCAAGTCCATCACAGGACACATAGAGACAAACAAGTCAATCAATTACTCTCTCACCAGGGTTCCCAGAATTTCCTGAAAAAAAAATCCTGAGTTTTCCCTAATTTCTAGTGTCGCTGGAAACTCTTTCTCACCCACACCTAGGGACAATGAGAGGCAACAAGGGCTGCATGATATCAGGAAAACTGATAACAGTGCTTACTATCGCGATGACGATATGACTTGCGATACATGAACAAATACTTTCAACTGAAGTATATCAAATAAGAGACATACTGTTTTTTAATCTCTAGTTTTTTGTCTCCAACATTTTCATCACTTATCTTGCTGTCAGCCATTGTTACGTTTACTAAACTTGCTCAGTCGTTTGATGTCCACCATCTACAGGGGGCGGGCAAGGTCCATCCGACTGGCCAAATACGTGATGGGATCCATTTGATTGATCAAATATTCAAGCTTTTATGTGATGGACAAAATGCAAAAATGCAAATATGTGAGGCAAATATTTATTGCGGTTTATGCAGTGTTTTGTGATATGCTTATTGCACAGGCTGTTATCGCGATGACGATAAATTTTTGATATATTGAGCAGCTCAATATAGATGAGTTACTGGCACACAGAACCTCACATCAGATTCCCTCTCACGGCTCATTATCAAACTCCACAGAGAACATTGTGCTTTAGTATGAAGGCAAGACAATGATAAGTTAATGGAGACTTGTTTTGTTAGTAGTCGGGCAGTTGGATGATGTATATCACAAGTGCAATGTATTGTTGGTCAGGGGGCAGATAGACAAGATACACAGGTGACAGAAGGGTGCATACTGTCTTGGCAAATAATCTAATTGGTTTTTTAGTATCGGTTTATTGCAAAAGTATTTTGAGCAGGTTTTCCCAAACGTTGACTCTCAATTTTCTCTTCTAACCCCTGCTTCATTATGGCCCTTAGTTCTGCATCGCCTTTTGTAAACAATAAAATGGCAGGGTACATTTGTATGGCCTATTACAGAGCATGAGATAACCATTTGGCTGATTTTAGGGAGAAATTTCAACTTTTTACAGAAATCAGACAATAAACAATAACAAACGAAGCTTGGTGTCCAAAATGATGGCTTGATCACTTTACTTTCAGACCGAGACTCTTTCTGTGTGAAAACTGCCGTAAAGCATCTCCAGGATAATTATGGAAAGAAATGTGTCTGTTCGAGACGTTCACAATGTTAAAGAGTTCGGCATGGGTTCTTGTATTTGAGCTCAATGCAGCTGATGTGTGTGAGCTAAAGAAAAAAAGCTTATATGTTTACCCAATGATAGAAGTAATGAAGGATAATCCTAATCGCCTGTTTCTGATTAATGTTAGGCTTTGAACGTGAGCCCAAAACGTCTTTCACTCTTCCTCGAAAAACTGAGGGGGTCTATCAAACACACATGCTTTAGGAATGTAATCATTTTTCAATTGCACACCCCCCTGATCCAAAGCCTTCATTTACATCACAGCCAAACCAGTCAGGTTTGAAAGCACTGAGTTTTTTCTCTTAATCTTTTTTGGAGCACTATAAATAACTCTTGGTCATCCTTGTAGGCTGTAAGGTCAATTTAAACCAGAACAATTTTTTAAATCAATCACCTTTTTCTCCTATAAAGCAAAAAAAAAAAAAGCAAAAGTTACCAAACTTTCACCACTTCATTTCTCAACCACTAAGTGTTTTATTTTTCATTTGTTTCCCATGATGTTCTAGTTTTCAGCCTGAAGGAGGGACCAGTCGTGCTCATTTGATTCTGACTGTAAGATTTTCTCCTGCGTTGTGTCACACGTCACTCTCTGAGCCTTCAAAGGTGCAGCCAATTCAAAGCTCTTTGAGGTTTGTGGGAATATTTAGTGGTTTGGTGATTTTATTTTGCTTTTAACCACCAGACTAAAGCACATGTGAGTTCATTTTATTCCACTGCACGGAAATTAGCCTTTAATGTGTATTAAAGTCAAAATGAATTAATGGTGAAGCTTCTCCACACCCTAAAAATCTCAGGTTCAATTTCTTTCATTTATCTTTATTGGCTGTTTCCTGTGTTTCAGCTCCTGTTGCTGCTCTTATCAGTCCTTTGTGTGAGTGTGCTGTTCGCCCCTCTTATCAGGCTCATTAGAGTCCTCCCTGAAAGTGTCTGCACCTACAAGTGCCTACATCAAACCAATCTGTCAGCGCTTTCGTTGCTTTCAGTCAGAGGGACAGAGCAAACACACGTGAACGCACGCACACGCTCTGAGGAAGCCCTCTAAGCGGTGCGAAGGCCAGTCAGGCACGTCTGCAGGCCTGTAAATCCTGAAGGATGTCAGACAAGTTCGAGGGCAACGTGAGTTTGTGCTCGAAGCTTCAGAGATGTTTTTAAGAGCATGGGCCCGTAACCCTGGCGCTCAGCCGCGAGCCTGCTAGTAAATCAAAAAAGCAGAGCACATGGTGCGCAGGTGGGATACACTCCTCCTCCTCTTCAGATTTGATCCGTCATGAACTGAACGCTGAATGACTTGTCCGGTCAGATGATAGATCGGTCCACTCTCTGGCTGAATGACCCACTTGCTGAGTTAAAGACCGGCATACTCCAGTGGTGTGAGTGAGAGTTTAAAGTGTGTCCACTTAAACAACTAAGTGGCGTCACACCTTCTGCTCCAGATGGCTCAGGGAGATAAAACGAGGTTCTTTCTGACTCAAAACGTAAATACAAGAAAACTGGGTTTGAGCATATGCAGCTTACATCAGAGAATCGCACAACCTGTACCATCAAATAGGATATTGCTTAACTTCTGTTAAAAGTGGGAAATATTCCCCTAAAAATTTCAAAATGCTCAGAGGGACAAACAAAGTCTACAACGGAGGTCTGCTGGGTACTAGCATTGGATGGTTTAGTGAAGTCCTCAGCCATGGCCCTGCTGGAGCACAGGGAAGAAGATAAAATTTGATTTTCTCAAAGAAGTGTAGGTAATAAAGTTTCTGACATGGTCTCGAGTTCATGGCTGCCTTCTCTAGTTTGGGCCTAAACCCACCAAATGCCCCTCCTGGTGTCCCTCTGACTGCCTTCATCCTAAGTGGTGAGGTCTTAGTGTCCTGCTCTAAAAAGGTTTGAAAATGAGCCGTACTTGAATGTATCCTGGGATCCAGGAGGGATACTCAGATGCAACCTTCATTTTCAGGGTTTTGTCTCCTGCCACACGAGGAGCCCACAGATTGAGACAGACTTCAGCGCAGGGCAGTGATGTAAGCGGTGGACAAATGCAGACTTTGAAGGCCTTGTCACACTATAATGTTTTAGACATTTTATGCTTATGAACTTATGAAACGTTTGTCCAATACTAAAGACGTTTCAGCTTAAAATAGATTTAAAAAAATCTACTGGAAGCTTATTTTGGACCTATAGATACTGCAATGCTAACAGTTAGATCAAACATATAGCCGATATGAGTAAAATAGTGATTACAAAATTTTCATAATTCGGCATAAGTTGCCTGAAACGTTAGTGTGACAGGATCTTGAAGGACGCAGCCCCTGAATTGAGACACAGCCTATTTGTACCAACACTATGCTAAATGCATATAAGTGAATGCATTACACAACAAATTACCATTCATTATGACAGAATAAACAGTCTTTACAATAAAGTCTTTGCAAGTGCTTCACATCAGTGGTTCCTAAAACTGGGTTTGAGAACCAACTGATGGTCATGAAACACAAACTTTGGGGGGGGTGTCTCAAAAAGATTTGCAGAAACTAAATTTAACTTCAGTCAGAAATGGATAAAAACTAATAAAAATGTTGATAATTCTTTGTTAAATGCCTTATTAGCAATGTTTGTACACTTCAGCTAACAAGAGTCTGTGTCTCGGGTTTTTATTTTGTGGGTAGAGAGCTGAAAAGTTTGGGAACCGCTGCTCTATAGAATAAAAACTGTCAACACCAATCTTATTTGGCCAGTTTATTCATGTGTAACTGTAACTTTAAAGCTTCAGATGCCAGAAGTTGCAAATAAAAGCATGAAGAATGAGGAACATGGTCGTAAGGATTGGCAACTTGGTCTGAGTTTGAGATTTCACAATGTGCCTTTCGTCTGAAGTCTGAACCGAGCTCCCCGGTTCTGCACACTGTGCCAGTAGAAATAATTTGATGGCCCTGGAGTGCAGCCAATCCACCCAAGTCTGTGTTCTATTATAATTAGATTTCTGCTCCTCCTGAAGAATCTTTGGAGTGCAAAAGCACAACTAAACAGCTCTCTAAATGACACATTTACCTAACACAGAGTGGGCTTGGCATCTTTGATCTCCTCAATGTTTTATTGATGAGTAATTGCCTGCAAGAGTGATGTTTAGCCACTGAGTGGGCGTATAATGGTGGATATATGTTTTTTGTGAGGCATGTTAAAAATGCAAAAACACACCAAACACATGTGCATTCCTAATTGAAAGCACGTCGATATCAGCACACCCACTGGAAATAAAATGCTATAAGTGAAGTCTTGAGGCGCAATAATTGTCAAATTCCAAGAAAAGGAGAAAGACATCTTATGTGTGGTCGTTAGAAAAAGGAAAAAAATCTCACCACACCAATTGAAAGCATGTGCAGAGAAGATGAAAGGTGGTTTGAAGTATTTTGTTCTGATTAAAACACACCACCCTTCAGATACAGATACAGATTGAGAATAATTTAAGTCTTAATCCATGTGACTTTGTGTTCCTGAGTGGTCCACACAGTTGAGGTGACATGCTTCCACTACATTTTGGGTGAACAACGAAAGAAGTAGAAAATCAGTACATTTGTGTACGTGAGATAAAAGAGTGCAGTGGCTTCGTAATCTTCACATACTGACCTTCTTGGTCTGAGAGGAAATTAAGCTCTATCACAACCGACATGTTTCTTATGTAAAGTTACCCGAGTGGAGGGCCGGGACTTCATCTTTTTTGGTTGTTTCAAATCTGATTATCTTCTTTATTACAGCTAAACTTTGTTATTCCTCTGTCAAACCTTCCCTCCATATGTTTAAACTGTAGACCTCAAACAGTCAAAAACACAAACAAGAGCTGATTGAGAAGTGATCTGAGTTTACGCTCTTACTCAATGAGGGGTGAAGTTCTAACTTTTGGCACGGAGACGTAGCCACCGGGCAGGGCTCGCTCTGCAGTGGATAAGACTCAGCTCGAGCTCTGATGGAAATGAGCCGCTTTCTGAGAGGATTGTGTTACTCATACAAAAGCAAACTGTTGTGCTGCTGCCCGCCGCTCACCCTCTCTCAGAAGAGCCACACAGAAAAGGGCTTTCTCCATTTTGGAGCTCAATAAATAACCAAAGCTCTTAATTGCTGTCACTTAGCTGCAGCGCCCACGCTGTTTGAGGAGCGGACAGAAATTAGTTCTGCGGTTTGGGTTTCATCGAATTATCTTGAGTTATGATGTGGTTGAGCTAAGGCGGGACTTTTTTTTTCAGCACATGAAGGTGTCTGAGACTGCGGAGGGGAAAAAAAAAAAAGCAGTGTGTGGTAACTGTTCACCAGCAAAGAGACCATGTAATACAGTGACACACATCTTTAAATTCCTCATCAGTAACTTTCCAGATTTAGTTTTCGAAAAAATGTTTGGACTGGCAAAGGAATGCACCCATGCTCCGTATCGTTTGACAGCTTGGGGTAATTACCACAGATCCTTTATTATAAGTCTATTTCCAAGTAACTGAACCCCTCGGTTGAATTTGGACAGTGTTTGCTTATAATTACACAGGGCTGGGAGAGGTGGGAGGTGCATGCACTCTGGCAAATTTCATGGATTAAATTCAACAAAACCTTTCGGCAGGGGGGGCCGCAACAATTTCTTAAACAATGATGGAATCTGTTTATAGTTTACTTTGGTGAGGGGCAGCAGCGAACGAGAAGGAGAAAGAAATCCCCAGAGTGGGTGAGAGGATTTACAATTTACTTGCTTGTAATGAGAGTATGATGTGTGTACTGTGGCCATGACCCCACAGCACTATCATTATTCAAAACATAACATTATTACAGACCAGATCTACTGTTGAGCATTATTAGGATTATGAGGTTTACCATGGGGTATCAAACTGTGTAATGTTGGTTTACAAACCGTGCACTTCCTGTAAATTCTTCTTCTGCTGTCATTCCTACATTACAGCAGCATTTTTTTCTCTACCGTTTTAAGAGGAGAACCTGTTTACTGATACAAACATTTGAAGGTATGTCTGCAAAAGCTCGCCTTCCTTATAGGCCTAGAACCCCTCTGACCAGAGTTGTAAAGTAACAAATACTTATTGTACTTAAGTAGAAATTTTGATTATCTTTACTTTACTTGAGTAATTAATTTTCAGCCTACTTTTCACTTCTACTCCTTACATTTTTACACAATTATCTGTACTTCCTACTCCTTACATTTTTGTAAAAAGCTAATGAGTGGAAAGTTGTTACTCCTTCATTCCGGCTTGTTATTGTTAAAAATAAATACCATCCTGATAAATTGTGCCTTTAATTTACTTAAATATTTACTTTTAATACTTAAGTACATTTTATGTCAAAAATTTACTTTTGGTACAAAATTAATCAGATGCATTAAGACTTTTAATTAAGTAATATTCTTAGAGGAGAATTTAACTTTTACCAAAGTAATTTTATGGTAAGATACTTGTACTTTTACTCAAGTATCACTTTTACGTACTTTATACAACACTGCATCTGACTGTCTCACATCAAATACACAACATACAAAATTTTTTAATAAATAAAAAAATATAGGATTTTCTTTCAATTTGTACAACTTTTATAAACATGGAACTGACAATCTCTGAAGAGTATTGATATCAGTAATCAGGTATTGGTTTTGAGTATCTGGGAATTTTGGACAGGTAAGAGTACTTGTAAAAATACTGGTTTTGGTCATTATTGTTACCACTGTCTGTGAACTAAGATAGTGGTGAAAAATATAACACCTGTTTCCCTCTGTGAGCCCAACAAACACCTTCAAACAGGTCTTCAGCTGGAAAGCACTCATTTCTTAAACAGGAAAAGGTTCTTTAGAGGTGAAATGTTGATTCTGTAATGTTATGATACCTTTACAAAGTTAGAAGCATAGTCAGGAGACAGATACTGTCTGTTTCTCTCTGGCTCCAGATCAGAGGATTTTTTAAAGCTCCCATAAATCCAGATGCAGATACTCTCCATCCTTTTCCTTCATATGTCAGAGGTCTGTTTCAGCGTTTTCCACAGCTTGTGACTCGCTGTTTAGGCTTCATGTCATGACTCATTTATCCAACCTTTCCCAACTCCAAGTTAGTCATTCCCACATCAGGTGGAGGGAGAGCTGTGTCTCCCTCTTTAATGCAGATACATTTTTATTGGAGCATAAACCGAGGTGTCCTTTTCATTAGGTGGCACTAATATGGTCTCTCAGGCTCCAACCAAAACTAAGTGGAAAGATGCTGAACATTTCAGGCATTGGAAACATGAGAAGAGATTTTAAAATAACAAAAAAAAAAAAAAGAGGATAAATCTCTACAAGCTGGCCTGCTGCCCACAGTAGAGGATAGGGGTTAACAATACACAACGTCCTGTCGTGATGAATGTGTGTTTGCATTCCTGGACGACAGGAGAATGAGCCCAAAGCCACAGAAGGTGTTAAAGTCACCTTATTGAATGAAGAGGGAAAAGGGAGGAGGGAAAATTCAAAGGTTTTGGATTTGTGCAAAAAAAAAAAACTGCTTTCTTGATAAACTTTCTTGTCACTGAGGCAATCAAAGTTTATGCAAAAAAGAAAAAAATGAAAAAGACACCGAGGACAGATCACTTTCATCAGAGTTGGATTAGTCCCGAGTACAGCCGAATAAAACGACTGTGTCATCTAAACTAACATCACATTCTTCACCGTGTTTTATGGATGTTTTACTGTTCAGACACGACGCCTGTCACACTGACTGATCGCTCGGTTTATTTATTTACTTTCTGCTGAGTGATAAAAGAAAACCGAGCCTCAAACTGTCAGCAGGCAGCTAATATTTCCTCAGACTGCCTTCAGAGGCGACTGCTGTGAAACCCCGTGTGTGTGTCCCTGTGTGTGTGTGTACCTGTGTGTGTGTGTGTCCATGCAGAGTTGCTTCTCTCTGCTTGTTTGCACAGGGATTCGCCTCCTGTTATCTTTCCCTGCAGCTACACAGAAAGGTGAGAAAACATACTCTCTCTCTCTTTTTATTCCCTGCCTCTGCTCTTCCTCTTCCTCCACCTCTCTGTCTTTGACCCTCATTAGGCACGGTGAGGGTCCGATGGCAGGCGATTCATTCAGCGGTGAGTTGTGAGCACACCTGCATCGGGGTGTGTCCCACCCTCCATCCTTCCTCCTCCCATCTTTCATTCCCTCACCGCTCCACCATTTCTCACCTTTTTCTTCTTTCTTCTGCTTTGTTTCTGTCTCCTCTTGTCTCTCTGTCCCCCGGTCCTTCCACCCCCCCAACCCTGACACTCATTCGTCTTTGAGCCGCACAGGAGATCACTTCGCACCTCGACTCTGTTTGTTTTGCTTCCCCTGTCATCTCCTCACCTCGCCTCCAACTAAACTAAATAACTCACCATCGATGAGGGAACGCCCACCCCCCGCG
>JARVJO010000111.1:18415434-18427828 GCA_031762555.1 Cynodonichthys magdalenae | reverse complement strand
TCTAAATGTCAGCATAAAACCCAAGTGACTCCCCTAATGTACATATATCACCACCACCCATATCACCCCCCCTCACCACAACCTGCAAAATCCCAAAAGACCCCCCCCCCCCTCCTGCCCCCAACTCATCTGTGTTGACAGAAGAAGACGGACTCAGGAATGAAAATACAACCATCAAAACAAAAACAAAAAATCCTCACCTAACCTCAAAATTTGGAAATGCATTTCAACTTTAAAACTACTAAAAAAAATTGCCAAATTTATTTATTTATTTTGTATTTCGACACTTTTTAAGTAAGTTGAAAAGGACAGAAGCGAGTGCCGTACCTTTGCAGGCCTTCCTGTGGGAGATGGGTTTGGACAGGTCTCGGTAGAAGCCCTCCTTGCAGTAGTGGCAGTGACGACCGGCCGTGTTGTGCCGACAGTTGAGGCAGACCCCCCCACTCTTCCTCCCTGACAGTTTGTAGAGCTCCATGTTGAAACGGCACCGCCGGGCGTGAAGGTTGCAGTTGCAGGCTGTGGAGGGAACACGGAGGAGTTAGAACTGAGCCTCTCACATCAAACAAACTCAAAGCTTTAATATTATGAATTTGTTCTCATTACTGAACAACACAGTCATTTTGTTAATACCGCTGTCTTCAGATCGTTACAACAGGTCTCACTACCATCCTGTAAACCTTTCCTTTCACTCATGCAGCTCTCCTTCAGTCACTAATCACCTCTGACACTCAGTCCTCTGCACAGCTTCTCTCCTGAACCATAACCAGGAGGCATGGAGAGCTGATGATCATTACCGGTTCTGCATAAACTGAAATGGACACAGCAGGACTAAAGCAGAGGACGAGTCCTGCCAATGCTCTGTAGAGACACATCAATCATTACAGGTACCATGGTGTGGAGGGTCTTAACTGACCATCTAAATAAGTCTTGCAATCTCAAATCCAGAGTTAGGTAGTAACTAGTTACATTTATTCAATTACATTTACTTTTTTGGAAAAAAATTTACTTTTACGAGTATTTTTACTAAGCTGTACTTTTTACTTTTACTTGAGTAATTTTATTATGAAGTATCGCTACTCTTATTTGAGTAAAAAAAATTTTTTAAACTCTACCCACTGTGAGTAATTTCACTGAATAAAGAACAAGCTTGTTTTTACCAAAAATTCACCGGACACACACACCTGCAGTTTTTGTTAGTTTCATAAATTTTATATTGGAAGAAACTGATTTGGAAAAAAATGTTTCTTTTGCCTGAATTTGTTATTTTGTAATTATGTTATTATATGAATTATTTTCATTTTGATCTTTAAAATACCAAAATTTCCACATAATTTATATTTTGGTCCATCTGATGATATCATTTTTAAATATTAAATGATTGATGTCTTGATCAGTTACTCAGAGTGGCCTTTTTACCAAATACATTTTTACTCCTACTTACTTTTTACTTTTACTTGAGTACAGTTTTTGGGTACTTTACCCACCTCAGCTCATATCCAGCCTAAGAAGTATTTTGATCTTGTTTTGAGACAGATACACTAAGCAAGAGCAGAATATGTTAGATCATTAATCTTGTTAGACTGGAATTTTTTCCTTATTTCAAGAAGTCCTAATAAGTGCAATTGTCTTACAGCTTTGACAGATTATTTCACCTCATTTAAGAAGATTCAGACTATAATCTACTATTTTTAAACTTATTTTTTGACTGCTAATTTTTGCAGTGTAAATCTAAATTAAGGTTACTTCTGTTGTAAGTTAGGGGACCATCCTGGTTCACCCCTCCTGAGACAGAACCCTGCTAAAGTCTTTCAAGAAGACAATACCTGTCCATACCCAGAAGGTCCAGCCAGGTCCATTCATCTTTTCCTAACTGAACATGTGTGGGATCAGATTTCAGAGCCAGTTCTGACCCCTGTGGGCCAACATTCATCAGCTTCACAACAAACTTAGATCCAGGTGCTTAACTGTATTTTGTTAGTGATTACATATGATGGCACCAAAATAAATATATTTCCAACTTTTAGATACTTTAGAAGAGTTTATTAACAAGCCAAACTAGTCGGTTTTATTTAGTAAAACTGCTCAATAATTTAGTGGGATTTGAGTTATTTTAATATTGTTGTTTTCATAAAATATTGGTGAAACAGAAACGCAGGAGACTGGATTCCAGTTAAAATGAGTTGAAATTTTAGTGATAATAAGTTTAAAGTTTTATCCTCATCCCAACTCTTTCTATTGAGGTCCTCTCCTGCTCTCCAGAGAGCATACTGTACCAAACAGACAGTGCAGTCCTGGTATTACCATTCCTCCGTTCCCTACAGATTCCTGTGAGCGTGAGCGAGACCCCTCTCTGCCGCTTGTTTACTGGCGAGAAAAAGTTGCCAGAGCTGAGTTTAATTAGTGGGCTGATGTTTATTCATGACTTTTTGGCAGCAGAACGAGTCAGACGTGCCCAACTTCATTAAGGCCAGCCGTCCGGGACACAGGTCCTCCACCGGCACCACAGACAGATTCCTGCATTATTAACAGCAGCACTTCTGATACACTTTGCTGCTCCAGTGTGTGTGTGTGTGTGTGTGTGTATAACATTTTATCTGGGTCTAACTTGTGTCCTCTGTTGGCTCATCCATTAATGGTTTTCAGCATCACTTCTTTACTCTGTCATTATAATGGAGGAAGGCTGAAGGTTTAACTCCCTCAGCATTCTTCATACTGACGTCTCACTGCTGTGTGTGTGTGTGTGTGTGTGTGTGTTTACTGTATGTACAGTTATTGAATATGCGTATCTGTTTAGAACCCTTGAGTCTTCCTCTTTCCACTCCGAGGACCTAATTACAATATCTGAAACATACAGACAGTAAACACAACAGCTCTGGCTCTTGTCAGCAGTGACTTTCTTGCTCTCAATCTTTTTTTTTTTTTTTGATAGTAGGAGTTTAATTAGTGATGTCTGCTTTTTGTCCATCCCTGCCTCAGACTGTTCATAAGCTTTAAAATAACAGTTCAAGTCTTTTGAAGTAAAGTTCTTTGGTTTGTTTATGGACAGTAAATATCTTACCCGTTATAGATAGCTCACTGAAACTTAATTTAGTTCTGAAACTAACTGCTAGTCCAAAGATTAGGACCAAAGATTGGTTTTTGCCATCTTAAAACCAAACACTATTTCCTAACCCTAAACCAACCATCAGTAATTTATTAGACGGTTATCTGAACATTATGATAAGCTAAGTGCATTAAGATAAAAAACAAACACACATTACAACACATTTTAATAATTAAAAATTTTAAATATAAAAAATGTATAATTAAAAGCAGCCATTTTGAATAAAGACAAGAATTCTAAGTTGAACAAATTAAAATGTGCAGAAAAGCCAACGTCCCTGTATGAGGACCCAAGGTCTCACAGGAGGTTGATTTTCACCAACTCTGATTTACAAAAATAAAACAATTTAAAACCTTGTTGATGGAGTAATCTTCAGTCCAAACTAAAGCTGAATTTGTCTTTTTTGGATGAGTTAAAAACTCTAACATATAAAGTCTTCATAAAATAAATGGTGCATTTGCAATTATTAAGTTGGGCTTGGTTCTTAAATTCGGTTTTCTTTTATTTAGTTTGATATAAATTTAGAATATTTAGCTTGTAACTTTGCAATGCTGTGCCGACCAGACTAGGTCTCCATTAAAAAAGGAGACGTGACTCCTAAGGGACTTCCTAATTAAACAAAGGTTAAATACAATGTTACAAATGTTTTTAATTATCATTGAATGACAAAAGGTTCTCAGCGAGAATTGCTTTGTCTCATGGTCTTACTTCATAACTAACTACATTTCAGGAGCAAATTAGATATTTAAACTTTTGTCTTAAGCTGGATGGTGACTGACATTGTTCGGCTTCATGGCTCCAATAGAAACCCCCTAAAGTTAACTGATAGCCACAACCTGATCCTGTGTGTCTACTTACAACCTCAGAGAGGCTGGGGTCTAAAAGTGCATCAAACATCCTGTTACTCAGAGCTATTTTGTGACCAAACTGCCTTTTATTTCCACAGCAGAAATTCTATGCGATCACTTTGGGTTAAATTATTCCCCTTTAAACGGTTAGTCTCCTTGTGCTGAGAACCTCACGCTGACTGTCAGTCCAGCCTGGGAACGCCGTCGGGCAGCTCTGTCTTTGCACAGATTCCTGCTCCAGGGCACAGTTGGTCTGAGCTAAGTTTAATCATGCCTGCGGGTAACAGGGATCACAGGATCAGTGCTAAGCCTCCGACCTGCAGACAAGTCTCTGTTACACTACAAAGAACATTTCACACCATCTTAAAACGCAGCTCCAGAAAGAATAATACCGCTGGGCTGGAGGGCATGTTGGTTATAGTGGAGACACCATAGGAACCCACTGAGAAGGTGTGAGACTCAAGTCCACATTGTGTTTCAGTTTATTGTGTCTCATAATGGGGAGGAGTGAGAACCACTTTAGTTAAACTTTCTGGCACCGGGTGTCATATAAGCTTCTTCAAAACAATGTCGGTCTAATGTCCTCCAGTTAAAAAATGGGAAAAAATACAACAAATCCTTGTCTAAATCCAAGTACATTTCTTTCAAATATTAAAACTTCCTCATCTACAGAACCACAACATCTGTAATATTTGTACCCCTTGGCTACAGAATTTAACAGGAGACCTGGTTTGTTTATCAAGTGTTGCTGTTTCCTGTACATCACTGAGGCCTTTTCGATGTCTGAGTGGGTTGTGGAAAACTGGGTAATTAGTTTCTTTGAGCGCTTCCCAGCCTCCATCAGCTGACCTCAGCCTCAGAGCAGAGTAAGGCAGCCGGCCGTCGGCTAATTAGAGGGAAAATTAAAGCTGCAGAGCTGGAAGTTGGGCTTAAGCTCATCGTATTATGATAAGCCTGGTAGTTAAGTGATGTTGGCCTGAAATTGTTGTAAAGAGACACTCCTGCTAATGATCTGTGCTACTTTCAGTCCAAATCTACAGGCTGGAGTGGTTGTAGCTGCTGGATGCTCACTAAGAAAAGAGATAATACACACAACGCCTGTGAGCAGGAAACCAACTGAAGACCCCCCGTATGTAAACAAACAAGGGAAAAACCCAAACAAGCTGATAATTTAAAATACTTGTCTGACTTTTTGAGTGTGAAAATCATGTTATTGACAACCGGTCCAGAGAGTACCCCACCTCTCTAATGTTGTCGGCTGCGATGAGCTCGTATCTTAAGTATTGGAGTGAAAATGAGTGGAACTCCAAGAAGTCTATAAAGATTTTAAGTGCACGCTGAAGTTGCCAATACCCACATCATCTCCACAAAGCAGAGATGAGACCCTGAACCAGACACCTTCCTGTCTATGACTGAAGCTTAAGATCAGGTCCATGACTTTAACACCACAAACAGAACGGGAGTTCAACCCGCACCAAGAACAAGTTTGACTTCATGCAGAATGTGGACACAGCTCTTGCTTTGATACAGATCACATAGTTCCTAAAAGTGACTGTTTATTGCCTCAGGACAATCAAGCCTTCTTCAAACCTTCAAAGGACTTGTAGGCTGAAACATCAAACCTCCAAGACTCCCACTGCAACTTTGCAAGGGTAAAAATCTGGTCCAGTGTTCCACAAGATGGACAAAAGTCACATTGATTCTCCAAAATCTGAGGTTTGACAATGTTAATAATACTGTTGTGATGTGTTTTACAACATACTGCCCAGTAGTTTTATCTAGAACAAAATATGAAATAAAGTGTAGATCAGTGGTTTTCAAATGTTTTAGCTTCTGGTTCACAAAATCCCAGTTATTAATGGTTGCAGATTTTGCTAATAACTTTGTTAAACATGGGCAATAATAACATTATAAATAAACCTAAAAATATACTTTTACTCATTTACAATTAGTATTTTGTTTTGCAATATTTATGGTAAACATTCTCCGTTGGCTATTTATTTGCATTTTAATTTATGTCTGGAAATCATCTGGGGACCCTCACTTGACCCACAGAGGGGTCCCAACCCTAACTTTTTGGAACCACTGCTGTAGATGGCAACAAAATAATAACTTTTTTTATTTACACACTCTGGGCTGTCATTAGACTTGATGTCTCTTTAGAAAATTTCAACCAGGATATAAAATAAAAATACCATGAAAAGCTGAAATAATTACACTTTTGCTGACTGTAAACAAACAGCAGCCAAAAACTGTTTTTTTTAATAAGAATGAAAACACTTTATACAAAACAAAGACAAGAAAAAAATGGAAAAATTTACTAAAGCCTGGAATGAAAGTACAGACTTGAGAAATAATAATTTTGAAGCCAAATACATTGTTTTTATAGAGAAGATTGAAAAAAAAAACAGATTAATGACAGCTAACTCTGGCAGAACCTTGTGTTGGAGTTTCACTCCAAATATTATCAAGAAAAAAAGCTTCTGGCATCTCTGACAGCCACTGTTTTCCCTAAAACACAAGAAAGAATTTGACTTTTTTCAGTCTCTGTGTAATTGCTGAACCAAAACAATGGCATGACATACCAACAATATTTATGATTCTTCTGTGACCAAAACCTAATTGAGCTCTTATTTACTGGTCAATAAATCTACTTCATCACTGCAATTAATGTAATTGTATCATGTTCCCAGCTTGTGCAGCATCACTCTTTTACAAATGTATTATTTTTAATTTAGTGTTTGTTGATTTAAATGGCGACATAATAAAGACAGGAAACACAGAATGGGAGTATGTGAAGGATGGAGATGACAGATGCATTAATTAGTGTTTAATGTTTTCTCAGTTTAATTATTGTTTTAGATAAAGAAGCTTATTAGCACAAAATGTTCAATAGAAACTGAAGAGGGATCCCAATGAATAAGCACTGAAGCGCTGTTATAGCTTTATTGTTTTGTTTCTATTACAATTACACGGCTGCTTCAACAAAAGTAAACAAAAAAAAGTTTGTTGAAACAAGTGAGAAACCCAACCCTCTTCAGAACTTTGTAGCTCAGACAATTTGAATTAAAAACGCCCGAGCTCAGAATTTATGTTTTTAAACTGAAAGTGCAAAATCTTTTGATCTTTCACATCTCTTATATAAACCCACTGTAGGCATGTTGATGTGTGACAGTTCAAGAATTTATTTCAATACATTTTACAGTTTACTTAACGGGACTGAAAGTTACTTTCTACTCTACGTTTGTCTTTTATTAAGTGGGTTGTCAGTGAGTGAGAGACAGAGGTGTGTGGTTACCATGGTGATCCTAATGAGCCTCTGGCAGCAGCTTTAACATTTCTTTAGGTCTTGGTTTTATTTACAATTCCTATTCTGTTTATGCATAAAAACTTAATCGTTTTGTAATCTTAGAATGGGCAACTGGTGGCCTGCGGGCCACATCTGGCCTAAATATGTTAAGTATGTTGGTTTAATAAACATACAGACATTTTGAAAATGGCAGTTTTATAACATTTGGGTAAGTGCGCAGCGCTACGTGACCCTCCAGTTAGTGTCAACAAAGAAATTGTGGCCCCTTCCATCAATTGGGTTGCCCATCTCTGTTTTAAATATATATATTTTTTTAAAAGTAAATCACAAATTGTTTTTAAATTGTGTAGAATTTCACACAGCAGCTGCACTGACACCTTTTAAATTTTCTTCTGAAGCGTTTTAGTTTTTCAGCTAACATTACAGTATTGTTCCAGACTAAATGTTAAATCATAAAAATATATAAAATAAGAGGTTTTTTTTTTTAAACCCAACATGATTTTATGTGTCTGAAGTTTGAAAGAATATATGTCACATAAAACACTCTTGAAAACAAACTTGGATTTTTGGTCTCCATAAAATATTCTTTGGTTCTGTAAAACTGTGCTGCAGCCCAGAGCAAATATCTTAAAGGGTAAAGTTTCAGAAACCTGGTGCTGGCAGTGCGAGGCTTTAGTGAAGTGTGTGGGTTAGCTGGGGTCTCTGGGTGTCTGGATGTTTGTATAGTGAGAAGAATCCTGGGAAAGCCATGAATCTGTGGGGCGGTGGAGGGGGATGCAGCAGGCGAGTGGGAAGAGTGAAGCTGCAGAGATTATATCTGGCTCATGTAACGTATTTATTGCAGCCAATTAGCTGCAGCGCCTCAGCCCCCTGTGATCACCACAGGCCTTCGTTTTTGTCTCCACTGACCCCCAACGTAAAGCAGAATCTCACAGTTTATATTTTTACAAAGAGGAGAGGGTGCCTAAGGAAAAAAAAAAAAAAAAGAGGAAATTTGAGCAGCGAGAGGGACAAGGATCAGTTTGCTGCGACTCAGAGGCCTGACTTGATGAAACTGAGCTGAAGTCACACAGAATATTCTTCAGGATTATCAAAAGGTGAATTAAATATATGCTGATTTCCAGTGGACACGTTCCATTCGCTGTTGAGCAAACCTGCTCATTAAATCTAGATTTAAAAAGAAAATCAGTCAAGCTGCTCATTAATTTGTCCCGTCTTTATTTCATAATTCAGCACTCAGATGTTTTCTCAGATTCAAATAAATTATGCATCTCTCAGAGCAGGCGAGCGTGTTGTGTCAGCGGGGGATCAAATGTAGCCTGAATATCCAAGTGATGCTGCTAAAGAGCTGTGGGAACCAAACCCGGAGCTTTCATGAAGCTTTTAGCACGAGAGTGAAGGTTAATGTGAAGCTGTGGATTTATAGCAGGCTAAAATAAACAGCAGCAGCCGAGGGTACAGTCCGGTCCAACCCCTCCTGAAAACCTAAAACTCTGCATAAAAACGATGAGGAGAATCATAGAAAATAAATCAAAGTTTAAAACAAGAATAAATTTAGTTTGAGCATCATTTTACTTAGAACTAGACAGAAAAAAATACAAATTTAGTCTTTTATAAAACTATTTGCACAGAAAAATGTTCTCTGGTCATTATTGCACCACTATTGAGACAATAAATTTTAAAGATATAAAAGAAACGTGTTTTATTTTAAAGAAGAAAATATTATTTCTTGAAGAAACTCATTTCACGTGCCACTTCTCGTGGCAGAGGTTTTAATTAAGACCATCTTTTTTGGAGAAATGAAAGACTTACAGTCGTATTTAATCAAATCTTGAAAAAAAAAAAGTTTTTATCTGTTAGGCAGGTGGGAAGAGCAGTGATTGTCGAATATTCGAAGTTTGATTTGATTGGTCCGATTCTAAGTTT
Organism: Cynodonichthys magdalenae; assembly: GCA_031762555.1. Lineage (NCBI taxonomy): Eukaryota > Metazoa > Chordata > Actinopteri > Cyprinodontiformes > Rivulidae > Cynodonichthys > Cynodonichthys magdalenae. The sequence goes on along the minus strand of JARVJO010000111.1, from coordinate 18,418,641 downwards.
TCATCCCGGATAAAACCATACGCAATTTCATCGTGGTGCAGATCTTGTGCTCAGACGCATATAAACAAAATATGGACACCCCCAAATGTACACTGCACGTGTGAACACTCTGTAGCAGTAGGCCAGTCTGCTCCATACTGAGTTAAGTACTGCCTGCATGTGGGGCCTAATAAGGCCTTTCCCTTTTCTAAGAGTCAGACTCACCACAAGGAGTCACAACAACAAAGAACGGCCTAATGGCCTCCAATTTCCCACATTAGTGCCCATTTAATGGCTGACCTGCCCTCCTCTCGTTAGGCAGCGCAGCATGGAAGCACTTCTCAACCTCCATGCACACACACACACACACTCCTTCGACTCTCCAGTGTCGCACTGCCTCGGGCCTCTCTGCAACACTTCCACCCCTCGCTGAGACCACACAATAGACCCGTTATTGAAAGGGCTACCCTGTGATCAGTAGCGCATCCATTTGCTGAGTAATCAAGATTTTTTTTTTTCTCTGATTGGTGTGTGTAGGTGTGTGTGAGTGTATCATCTCCTTCAATCTGTCTTTATTTGCATTCATGGAGTTAAAGCGTTCGTCTCTGAGTTTTTTTGAGTTATTCCAAGATAAAGTGGCGCTGTCTGGAAAAGATCCCCTGCACTTTATGGGAAAACACCGGCAGACATACAGTGGAGGAATAAAGGGAGCCTGCCTGAGCTGACGGGAGCGTTGTGTGTATGTCAGCTATGCCATAAAAATGCCATGGATGGAGGATGACGTTGGCAGGTCCTATTCAGCGCTACAGCAGTGAAAGACCCTTTAGGGTGAATAAAGATTCTTTGGCCTGTCAGACCCTCGTAGCTCCCCTCGGAACAATGCCCACTAAGAGCAGCTGTCTTAATAGGCGGTGGGACTGACAGCTTTAGGAGGCATCAGAGCAGCATCTAAGTCCAGACAAGGATCCGCTGTGTGATAACAATCAGACTGTAAGCCTTTAGCCACAGGCTCGGGGGCAGTGAAAGCGCTCAGTACGTTTACGACCTTAAGGAACCCGAGCTGACAGCGTTGGCAGAAACTTATCACCTCCATGTTCAAGAGCTCCATGTGTGAACGGATGTCGTGGCACGGCAGCAAAAGATTTAATTCTTAGCGTGAAGTTGATTGGAACTAAATGGATTTCCAGTTCCTGTATGAAGAAGACCAAAAATCTCTGCACTCACTGGAGAAGCATTTTTGGTAGGGAGAATTGAGTTGGAACGGTGGATAAATGTAAAAGGCTCAGCCGTTACCAAACCCTGTCTCCTCTGCTACAAGCATCACACAACCACAGTTTCAAATCAGGTGAAACTGATCGCCCTCCCCCTGCAAAGAAACAGAGGGCTCTCCATTTCAAACATCACCTCCAGCCTGTTTACCTTCATAGTTTGGTTTCTATGGGGCTGGCAGATTCCTCGTGTTTTGGGTTCGTATAACTCCTGGCAGGTCGCCTTGTGCGTTGCTGGCCCCCGAGGCTGACAGGGATGGGCTGGAGCTGTCAGAGCGAGACAATGAGGCAGAGCTCACACGAGGCGAACCCGCCACGCCTCCGTAAAACTGCGATTCGCACTAATCCCACACAGCCTCCGCAATTAAGACCATCACTCCTCTCCATCAGCGCGAACCAAAAAGTTTTAAAGCCAAAGGTTTTATATTAGAATGCAGTTTGCCAACACTGACTGGAGGCTGTGATCTGAAAAAATAAACCTTGCTGGAAGAGCTGATCTTTAGAAGATTAGAATAGTTTGGCCCTTCAGGCGGGGAAAAGGAGATTTTTTTTTGGTCTTTTTGATTCTGGGAAACAGAAAAATTACCAGGACAGCTCTTAATCATCAATCAAGTAGTTGTTTTTTTTTCTGTCTTGTTCTATTTTCCACACATTTGTTATATTTTGAGAAGACGAGCTGAAAAAAGTCGTTCAGTTTGTTGAGATTTTGTGATGAACTTGTCCAGCTTGAGGATAAGGTCATGAGTAGAATATAAAGAATGTCTTTTTTCTTCATGACCATATAAAAATAGATGGTTTTCTGTGGCTCAGATTCTTCTTTTATCAAGACTAACCTTATAGAACTTTTATAGACTAGAGCTGCCAACATACACCAGAGGTAGAAGCTTCATTTCAAGAAGTTGCAAATGATAGTGATGTAAAAGTTATTTATTTTAACATTAAAATGAAGTACTGAAACACACAAACAAAAAATACAATCAGGACTGGGATGTCATAAAATATCTGGTAAATGTGTCTGCTGCATCATTTTGGAGGAAATTAGTACAGAAAAGAGATTTCAAACTTCACTATGAACTGCAAGAGAAAAACTTTGATTTGTTCATTTTTTTATCCCCCTCAGAGACTTTGGTTCATGTTTCTGAAGTGTCTGCAGGTCGTGTTTCACATGATAAGACAAATTTATGGAAAAATAAATTTATAAGACAAATTTATGGTTGTCACTCGACTTTAGAAAACAGTGTGAAAACATGAAATGCAAAAATATGCACTTGTGTCCTGTCATGTTTATTTTAAGCTATTTCATAAACTAGATTGTAAAAAAAAATTTTAATTTCAAATGGTTATGGTTTTGTCTTTACTAAAGATATGTACAATACAGTTCCCTTCAGGCCCAGGCCAACCTTGCAAAAAAGATCACCAATCTCTCTGGGATTTTCCTGGTAGAATAACGGTAAATAAAAATAAATAACTGAACAGCAAAGATCGATATTAAACTGAGACCAGACTGATTTTTGTGCACAAATTACTCTAAAAACTATGTCACCAAACACTTCAAGCTGAGCCTGTGAGGCTTTCTTCTGTTTCAGTGTGATTTATAAAGAGGTAGAATGTGGGGACTAAAGTCAACCCACTGCTGTTTCACCTCTGAGCTGCTAAGTGCTCCATGTAAACGTGACCATTCTTCACACCTCCTTTGGTTCTGCAAAGATGACAGAGATGAGGGCTGGTTTAAGATGGCAGCAATCCACTTTACTGGCCCCATGGCCTCAGATTGAAACTCTTTTTCTTCAAACTGAGGTTGTTCAAAGAACTATCTGTAAAAGTTAAGTTGTTTTTATTTACAGCATTTCCACCGAACCTTTAAAAGATCTGGTTTACTCAGGCTCTACACAAAACTGTTTAAATGTAGCCCCATTAGAAAGCAGCACCACATTAAGCAGGTGGGAACACGTTGGGGGGG
>JARVJO010000111.1:18387442-18415393 GCA_031762555.1 Cynodonichthys magdalenae | reverse complement strand
CCCCCACACACACACACACACACACATACACACACATTCCTTCATTCAGTTCCCATCACAAAGCTACTGCTCCTCCAGACTGCACCGTGACTCTCCTCCTCATCCTGCTTCCGCTTCTTCTTCTTCTTCTTTTTTTTTTTCCCTCTGGGGGAAACCGGGCATTCCCCGCTGCAGATGTCATTAGTGACAAGTGTCTGGATAAAATTTATAAGCCATGAAAACGCCTTCAGCTGAGCAGTCAGACAGGAGAAGAAATATAAGTTGTTGTGTGGCAAAGGGGAGTGGAGGGGTGGGGAGAAGGAATGTTAAAGAAATAAATCTTATCTAAGACCCCTTTCTCATCCTGTTCCTCGTGAAGCCCACCACTCCTGCTGAAGCTCACCAAGGTTTGAAGATATGCTTACTTAACTTTACAACCTTACCCTGTCAGTTAGTAATGCTGATTACTGCGAGCACTGGAGTCTGTGTTTCAGCTACAATACAGTGGTTGTGGATTCATTTTTAATTCAGAAGGTGATTAAGATACAATAACTCTTTGAATCCACTTTACAGGTTATGAAGAAAGCTTATAACGATACCACTTTACAATAAGGCTCTCCTTATTTATGGTTTATAAATAGCTTATAGATAGGTTAATAATTCATCTGTAAACACTTTATAAATCATTAATAAGTGTTTATTATGCATTAATTAAGGACAAGAAAGAGACAAAACTGTCCAGTTTCTTGCAAAATAAGCCAAATCTGTTCAAGTACATATTATTTAACATTTCAGACTAGGTTGTAAGCACAATAATACATATTTTACTTATAATATTGTACTGTAATGCATTATAGAAAAGCGAGCCTTATTGTAAAGTGTAAGGCAGTACGTACACTATTTATTAATGACTAATAAACATGCATAAATGTCATAAGGGAGCCTTATAAATAGTGTACTGTTTAACACTTTAAAATAAGGTTGTTTGTGCAAGTGTTCAAATAAAAAAAAATTCTTCAAAAAAAAAAAAAGGTTTGAACAGCAATGATAATTCAGTTAAGCTAAAAAAGCCAGGATGCTAACAAACAACGATTGTCAAAAGTGTGCTAACTGCATTAACTGAGTCTGTAACCAGGATGTTGAGTAAAGTGTAGCTTAATAAGTGTGTGTGTTGGTGTGTGGGCACGTTTTTGCTACATCGTAGGAACTAATGTCCAGAAAAAGGCAGCCTCGTGGGGACCGAATATGCACAGCGGGGACCAAATCCCGGTCCCCACGGGTACGGATGCCAATTTTGGGTGGGGGATTAGGTTTAGGACCAAGGTGTGAATTGGGTTTAGGTTAGTTTTAGGGTAAATGGTCAGGGTTAGGCTATAAAATTACCAGAAAATGAATGGAAGTGAATCCACGGTCCCCACAGGGATATAAAAACAAACCTGTGTGTGTGTGGTGAGTGGTGGGAGTGAGCAGGAAGCCACTGAAAGCCAGCTCCCTCACTCCTGTGACACATTTATTGTTATCAGCTGACATCCGTCTTTAAAACATCACACTCCTAAACTTTAACTTAAACACACACACACACACACACACACACACACCCCGTTCACAGGGTGAAATAATTTGTCTTTGGAGCACTCCGTGTATTCTGGGTTCTGTCTGCAGTGGGTCACAAATGAACCGCGACGCCAGCAGCCATCACTGCCGTCGCTGCAGCTCCTGCATTTTTTTTTTCTTTTTTTCTTGGAAAAGGTTGAAGCAAGTTTGGGTTTAATCTAAATCAGGAGCAAGAGGCCAAACAGAGTTGGACATTTCAGAGTGTGAGATGAACATGTGCGTGCAAACGTATCTTTTATTGGTACTTGAAATGGTCAGATATGCAACTCAGCTGTTGAGTCAGATTTCACCTGCAAATCGGTGGTAAAAATGCAAATAAAACACCTAATATCCTTTAGTGCAGCTCACAGCTGCTGATAACAAAAAGTGACTGAGATAGATTTTCAAACCCTCTGTTTTTGCCAAGCTAGGTGTCATTTCCTATGAGGTCACTGGCCTTGGGTGGCAACTCAAACAAGAACTGCTGGTTTTCTTTTCCTTAAATCGAAGCAATCTGTGTCCATTTTTTTCTCTATCTTTGTTTGTGATCTCTTCACTCTTTATTTTCTCACTGACCTTGTTTATTATCAGAGCTCTGAGTTAATTTAATTTCCCCTCTCGCCACTTTGGACGTCCCGCTTGGAAATCTAACCCCCTTCTTTCTCTCTGAAGGTTTCTAGCGTGCAGCTCTGTGATTTCTGCAGCCAGTGGCCGTCACACGACAGACGCCACAAAATGTTCAAAAGGAAGAAAAGTCCAGTTTTGAAGAGAAACTTCTAACTTCACATACAGTGGAGGTGAATGACAGTTTTGATGTTTGTACTCTGAGTGGATTTGAAAGGAAACTGTAAGCAGTGAGAAATGTACTGGATGAAAGACGGCTATGTTTTGATAAACTGTGTTAAAAGTGTAACTTTTGTGAAAAGAAGTGGAGTTTTTTGTCTTGGTCCTATCTTGAGCTTCTCACCCACCAGGTCTTAGTTGATTCAGTGTCAGTCATTTACTTCCTCATTATTCATGATTCCAGGTGTTTTTACAGATTTTCATGTCCTCATGTCAAGTCTTGTTTTTATTTCCTTGCCTGTTAATTTAAAAAGTTTCCTGCTTGCAGTGTCCTTGATGTGTTTCATTAAAATAAATCATTTCTTGGCTGCCTGCATTTGGATCCTGTGTTGGACAGTTTTCCCTCTTTGTCTCAATGTTAAATTATCTTTTATCATCTCTCATGATGGTCTGGAGAAATGCAAACATTCAAAATCATTTATGACAGCCCTACTAGGATTTGTCAAAAAAAAAAAAGTTTTCTACAGAGACTTTTCAAATTACCTTTAATAAGAGAAAACAACATTTGTTCAGGAGTAGTCAGCTGGACGGATCTCAGAGTTCAGTTCAGCTTAACTGGATCATTTATTGTAATTTTATGTTATTAACCAAACTGTAAAACAGAACTTTACATAATGTTAAACTCCTGCTTTTTACAAATCAGTTCAATTTGCAAACTGTAGTTGCAAAGCTAATTCTCAAACAACAATCCATAAATCCATCAACATCTCTTCTCTTCAAGAGACAACTGGTGAAAGTAACAATTAGGAAAAAGTGCTGAGAAAAATCCAACCTAGAAATTAAAAAAAATATCCACGAATAGAAGAAAACCCTTTCTCCATCCATTACTCTGTCCAGCTGTCTTTTTCTTTAGCCCAGACTGTTAGTCTCTTCTGGGAGAGAGGACAATCATCTTGCATTGGTTAGTCCTCATTTTCCAACCCAACTTTCATCTGAAGCCAACAACTTGACCTGGCTGTGCAGAGGATAATAATAAAACTAAAGTAAAAACAATAAATACTATGGAAGGATGAAATGTGGTAAAAGTCAAAAAATCTTTTTATCGTAGGTAAAAATCTAAATATCAATATAGATCTGGGATCTAATCATTGAAATGTATATTTTTGTTTTTAGAGGTAAAAAAAGAAGACGGAGCGAACTTTTAGTCAGTGTCAAACAAGTCCAGGTTTCAGCTTCAGGGGAAAAAAAACAGACAAAAAGACTCCCTTTGGAAATTAATTTTTACCACACATGCTCATCTCATAACACAAATATTATCAGAAATGACTCCATTTCCTTCTAACGTCCTTATCAACCCCATAATTAGCCCCATTTGTTTGCTTTGTCACTTTCCAGCGATATGGGCCCTTTGTTATGAAAAGCAAAGAGGGGAATCACACGGGAGTCAGCTGCAGGAGTGTGTGCGGGGGGTTGGGGGTCTCCTCACACCACACCAGTGCAACCAGCTCACATCCCACATTAGCACTACTCTCAGTCTCCAACCACAAGCAGCAGAGGAAAGAATTCAAACAGCCCTCACCAGGAGCTCACTCAGTCAAGAGCTGCTGTCTGTCTTTATTCTTCCTCTGGTTTTCTTTAGCTCACACAAGGTCACCCCTTAAGTAAAGCCCCTCTTTCTCTAAAGACTCTCCATAATGGACCGAACACAGGAGCTAAATCAGCTGATGCCAGGGCTTTCTAGGCTCGCCGTGCTCTCGGCTGGACACTAACGTTAATTAATTGGCTGCATTGTCCCAGAGGCAGCGGGGGGTGAAAATAAGAGAAAATGTGTCGAGCAAAGGAGGCAAAATCAGTTCTTGAAAAACTCTCAGTCCAGTTTTAATGAAATTTCCAAAGACATCTATAAATAAAGTAAACTGTGTGGTTTGATAAAAGTGTTGGTAGTAAATTATGCACACGTGTGACAAGCAGCGCGCTGCGGCCCGATAACATTAAAACCATCAGTTTCAACATAATAATGTTCATCTTTAATGTGACTAAAATTGTTGCACTAGCTTCTGAATCTTCACAATTTAACTTTTGACAATTATTTATCAGCCCAAAATGTCTAAAAACACAAAAACAATTATCTTGTACATTTCTTGCAGTTTAAACTCATTTTGAGATGCTAGAGGGGGAAAAAGGAGTAAAGAAAGACACTTCATTGCTTTGTATGATAGATTATTTATTTAGTTATTATTTTATTAAATTATTTATTTATTTGGGGTCTGAGAAAGCGTTGCTTGTGCAGGATGAGCGTGAAATGAGGAGAGAAAGTGTGGCCTCAGCCCCTCACCCCACTTTCTGCACCATGAGAGCCAATGAGTGATGGATTAACTTGGGATCACCCCCCCCCACACACACACACACCTCCCACCTCTCCACCTTCTGGCAAATTGAGATGACCCCACAAAGTCCCCCCCACCCACCCAGAAAGTCCCCTCCCAGAAATCTGCATTCCATTTCACACAATCAGACAAACGCAACATAAACAAGTCGTGCACTGTGTTCGTTTCTGCCTCGCGGTTAGAAATGAGTTGAGATGTGGTTTGATAAGCCTTCCAGTGGAAAAACTGTAAATAAGGGAAAATAACCAGTCCTTAAATGTGCGTTAAAATAAAAGTTTACTCAAACCTCTTCTCCCACTGAAACCTCTGACATCATAGCAGCTCTGACCCTGCCATCTGTCCGAATGATGATTGTAAATCTGTCTACTTTATGCTGACCTCTGCTGACTGTGATCTCTTTGTGCAGCCATGTCAGCCCACAGCACGCAACTGCAGCTCGAACCCGGCAGCTTGTTTGTCCCTGCAGGCTGCCGTCCTCAAAGAAAAAGCCACAAAAGCTATTGTAAAACTGCAAACAATGTGGTGGGTTAAACAGACAATTACAGGCGCGCACACACAACTGTGATTTACAGGCAGGCATGACGACCAAATGCTGCAGACGTCCGATGACCTGCTAGCTGCCACACACACACACACACACACACACACACACACACACACACACACACACACACACACGCACACACACACACAGGGCCTGTGCCATGACTTATATGGGAAAGACAAAAACATTGTTGATAAATCACTGTCAGCTATTCAACACAAAAACACACACAGACACAAGGTATGTTTTTCTGGCAGCGTGAGTGTGTTTGACGCACGGTGAAACTGTTTAACTCAGCTTGATCTGTCACAGGTGCTTTCTCTGACTGTGTGTCGAGAAGAGAAAAAGACAATAGAACGTGTTGTGAGATGGAGAAAAAGAACATTTTATTCCATTTCTATTCAGTTCTTTTTTTTTAAAGTTATATATTTAGCGATCCCCCTTTAAAGTTTCCCCCATCAAAGGGCTCTAATAGTTTACAACATAATTAACAACCCCGAACACTTCATTCCTTAGCAGCCGGCTCCAGCTGGTTGCAGTTCGCTCAGATGACAACAGGGCTAGCGGGGGGCGCTCTGATCTGCACCAACAGGCTGCCGTAGCGAGGTGCAACTCCAAGCAGCCATTAATCATCTGGAGCTGTGAGCATTAAGGAGCTCACCGCGCTCACAGCTCGTGCTTGGTGGTCCTGTCGGTGAGCAGGGCGACTGTTGCCAGAGAAGTTTTTTTCCTCGCCAGGACTTTCACCTTGAATCAAACGTCGAGCGGCTGCGTGCACAAAAGCCTCCTTCTCTTTAATTCCGCTCACAATCAAAAAGCATCTTTGTTTCGTTGCTTTCATTGTTCTTTGTTGATGCCGTTGCAGCCCTATCAGCTACGAGATTTGGAGGGGCTGTAACAAACTGTGCCAAGCCTTTCATTTTTTAAGTGCGATCAGATTTGGGTAATTGTAGAGTAATCTACTAACACATGCTGCACTGGCTCCAAGACTTGTTTGTCTTTTTGTAAGTACAAGAAAGCAAGAAACGTGTAAAGATTTTATATTCAAGAGCCAGCCCAAAGAACAGAGCAGGAATATTTGCTCTTTTCTTTTAAAATCACTTCCTTTCGTTTGTTTTTGCTTTCTCTCTGGTCCATGTTATATATTTGTTCTGGCTGCAAACACTCGCCCCTCACTTGGTAACCTGTTGCCACGCAGAGGTGCTGAGGTCATCAGGCCTCAACGTCAGAGCTCACATAAACAGACAATCACAGTGCTTTAACTCAGAAAACCTGTTAATGCCTTCACATACACACTCTCCTTATGACTTTATTACCTTTGCAGTGTTTACTGCTCCCTTTACTGTACAAGCTTTGTTAAAAAAAAAGCTCCCCTTTCTGCTCTGTATTCAGTGGCAGTGAGTCAGCTCTGTTCTTAGCGTTTCAGGTCTGACGTCAGCACAACTCTGTCTCGTCCACCTTAAAGGGCAACTTTATCGATCGTATAAATCATGTTTAATTAAACAATTTTACAAGTGCTTTTAAATAGGTTAAAAAAAAAGTATTGTGTGTGAAAAGTTTGTGAAACTGACTGTTGTCACATGCTAGCCTGTAAACTGCTGTTTCATTCATACTTGGAGGTTGGAATTTAAGTTTCAAGTAAAAAAAAACAAGATTAACTGGATAATTTTCAATCTAAATTCAAGTAACCTCAAAATTCAACATGGCTGCCCTGTGCAAAAAGTTATATGTGCAGTGATAAACATACTTTTCCCCACTTCTGTCAGTTTGCGTTCAATTAAAGCCCTCACTCATATTGTTATAAACTAGCTCTATTGGGAAAAATGTTATTAACTCTATTAAAATTTGTATTAAAGTAGCAGCAGCTCACTTTTGCTTGTGGTTCCACCTGAACTGACCCTGGATTTACACTGCATGTGTCTTCGCTCCGATAAAAAACGCAGAGCTGCTCTGAGAGCTATGCGCAGGAAATGTGAGACTGTGCCACAAAGCTAGTGATAAATGTGGAAATCAGACCAAATTAATTAATTCTGTGGAAGACCACCTTAAAATAGCATCTAAAAACTGCACTGCTGTTGTCTTTTTGAAATTGTTGGTTTCAGGATAAAATCCATGTTTTGTTTGTATTCTGTGTGCATGCAGCCATCTGCTTCCCAAACACAATGATATATTTTGACAGCTATACCATCCTGAACACGCTAGATCTTGTCTGATCTCAGAAGCTAAGCAGAGTTGGGTCTGGTTAGTACTTGGATGGGAGATGTAAAACCAATGGAGTTGTACCCACATTGGAAAAACAAGCAAGAGAAAACCTTTGACCATATTAGGTCATAGGTCACCTTCCTAGAAGGGATGGCAAAAAAATGTATAAATATATCTGTATAATTATTAATATAGACAAGATTTTAACAAAATGTAGTCTGCCTTTGGTGAATAAGTTTGAAAATATGGATGTTGTGCTTGTTCCTTTCCCTGTTCAGCTGTGTGATCTTTGTAGATGGACTCCACAGTTGCTCCGCTGTCCAGCAAAAGTAGAGTCAAATCCCAATTTTGGCAGATGGCCGTGCGCATGTCGTTGCCCTGCGGATGCAGTGTAAATGCTCCCATTGGTTAAAACGAGTGTGTTTTTACTGTGGAGGTGCCACAGTGGTGCACAGCGGACGCAGTGTAAACTAGGGCATAGCATATAAAGCTGATCAGAATTAAGACATGATTTCTCCAAAGTGTGGTCATTCAGAGAGCTATCTCCAACAGGTAAGATAGCAAATGTTCACGACGTTTCCACAGAGCCTCACTCCAAAAGATCTGAACTATAGCTTTGATTTTTCCAAAACTTTGCTAGGTATAAAGCACCCAAAGTGTTACTCTGAATGTTGCATTTAGAGAAGCGATGGGTAAAATTGTGCTGGGATAAAAAGACCAGACGATGTCTTGCCTGATTAGCCTCTGTCTCCCCCGTGTTCCTGCATCTATTCAGTGTTGTAAATCACAATCCACCGGAGGGACAGGCATGGTGGAGATGAGCCGTGCACTGGAGCCTCTTTTGTTTAATGTGTGAACACAAGCTCATTTTGTCTGCTGTGGGTTTTAATTACCCTGAATCATTTGGTTTCCCTGAACTAACCCTTTCCATGGCCCAGAAACACCACCCCCCCTCACTCTTTCTCACATACACACTTGATTAAACTGCATTTCATGCCAAACCCACAACACACAGAGATCCTATGAGCTTTCACTACAGCATCAAGTCACCAATTAATTAATTAACCAACACCTCTGCAGGCGCTGAAAAGCTGCTCACATCCTGGATAAAATTACTGTTTGCATAAACACTCACTGGCACACACACCCCCACACACATATATTCATAAATAAATATGCTTTGTGACAACAGGTACAGATGAACGCTGTCATGATCTGTGTATTTTAGTTATTGTTTGTTGATTCAAATCAGGTTTTGTTTCTGTATCTTGTTGTGCCACTTCTTCCCTCTCAGTTTAGTTCGGTCTGTGTTTTTATGTTTTTAGACCTTACTGTTGGTTTATTATTCTGTCTTCTCCCTGTAACATTTCCTGCTTAGTTTCTCTTAATTCTCTCTACCTATTCTAATGCTGCATTCTAGCTGGACTCTGAGGTGGGAATTTCAGACTTCCAAGTCAGACATTTCAACTGGAACGCCCCCGATGTCCTAATTTCAGGTCGGGAAGTCGGTGCAACATGACCGACCTTGCTTGACTTCATCCTTTCAAGATAGTTGTTCCACGCTTCAACAATGAGTGAAACTCTTACTTTTACTCCTTTTATGCCACAACACCACATATATCACATAAATAAGATATTCCTTGCTCAAAGTAACAGCTACAACACCTTGTGAGACTTTCATTCTCCTCTGAAATGTTCTTCAAGTTTTGTCTAGTAACTTTTTATACTCTATCAGAGTAAGAACTACAAAAGCTTTGTGGCAAGCGTCCAGCTTTTTTTGATGTTCAAACAAGCTGAACACTTTCAACGGAGAAGTGACGTCAGACCGACTTCACAATTTTGAGTTCTGCTGCAACTGGAATTCAGCATTATTCATCTTCTGTTCGGTGCTTTTTATTTTCCAGCCCACCTCTCTCACCTGTTCTCAATCACCCAGGTGCCTCCACTTTCCATTTACCTCTGATCCATTTATTCTGTCTCAATATTCACCAACTTGGGATTATTGGCTCCAGTCTCCTTTGTTTTCTCTGTGAATCCTTTGATTTTTCTAAGTGTTGTTTCCACATCAGCCTTTTCTTTTGTTGGGTAATAAAAAAAGTTTGTTTTTCAAGATGATCGATATGTTTATGGTGGGTCCAAAATTCTCCACCAACCACAACACAAGCAAAAACTAATTTAACAACAAGTTAATGCCATTAGAGGCAAACTATCAGCAGAGAGAACCACATATTAATTGTTACCATGACCTTTTTCCTCCTAAACCTAAATATCCTGAACCTTCAACATTTCCTTCAGCCCAGAATCTGCATCTAAGTTGTATTTAACTTGTTGCATCTAAGTTGACCAGTCATGAATGGCCTCTCTGCACAGATGTCTTCCAAAATAAAATCTAGCTGAAGTTTTAATTGCCGTAAAAAAAAAAAAAAAATCCTTCATGCTAGTTGTTCACAAACATTTTGCCAATGGCTAAAACTCTTCAGTCCTCTCTTGACAATCTAACTGATAGCATTAAAACAAGCTGCAGAAGTGTGTGCACGTTAATAATGATGATAATGATGGCGACCAAGTTTCAGACATGCTTGGAGATTGTAATAAAGCAGTCATGGTAAGTTGGGGCTGCCACGAGGGTGACAAGAGGAAGTGAGCGCAGGCCAGAAGCCAAAAGCGTAATGCAATACGACTTTCCTTCACAGGCAATATGGCTTCCTACCAAACTGCTTCTCAAAAACAAGACTGAGGCCACGTTTGTGATGCGCGCAGAGAAGCCTGCGCGCACACAGACGTAAGCTCGAAGCGTCGGCTCACGCTGCAGGCAGGGTCTGTGTTTAATTATGTGCCGTAGCCAAAGCAATGAAACAAAACCACAGCCGCAGAACGGCTCGCTTTGCCCAAAGGACACTGAGCTGAACAACAGATCCACAAGCTGGGAAACTTCACTGTGGAGTTTTGCCCTTTTTGACAACCAAATGCATTCCATCACCTTGAGCAGTGCAACCTGAGCTGTGTCGAAAACAGAGTGGGGAAAAAAATTATCTAATACTGGACATGATGCAGGAAATATAGAAAATACTTAGTCACAGACGTACAGTGACAGCCTCTCCTGTAATTCTCTTCCAACACAAACACACATATTCTATCAAAGCTTTTTTTTACATATATATAAAAACTAACTCTACCCCCTTTCAAAAAGCGTGTCAGAATTTATTATCTGAACAAAAGTGGAATTCAGTCCAAACTGAACGGCTTCTTGAACAGGCTGCATGACAAGCAACAACAAGCTCCAAGATTCCAGCCCAGAAGTGCTGCTGCCAAACTCTGACGGTAATAGCTTCAAGATCTCCCGTACTCTGACAGACTCAAGAGGACCTACATTATTTGTCACAGCTAGAGCTTCCATTTGAAGGAAAATGACTGCAAGTGGGAAGGATCTCACTCCTGGAGTTTGTGTTGACTCAAGAGAAGCAGTTTAAAGGAATAGATCATTTTAAAGTGGGGTTCTATGAATATATCTTACTTGTTGTAGATGGCTATTAGAACAAATCCAGCAGGACTGACAGCTGAGAGGAACCCAAACCATAGTGGACTGCTGTTCTCCTAAAAACAACTGCAAATGCAGATCATGCAAAAAATTAAAATGAAAATTTTTTTATAAAGCTGCTGTCAATCAGAAGTGAAATGGTTATTTACACAGAAATTCATATTTAGTTGCAAGTGCAAATAGTGGCATCAGCAGCAAGTTAAAACAGGATTTAAAAAATATATATTTTTTAATTACAAGCTTTATTTGCTGTGTCTCAATTCAGGCGCTGTGTCCTTCGAAATCTGCATTATGTCTCTGCACTTCACCGAAGGCTGTCCCAATTTGTTGGCTCTCTCATGCGGCCGACAAAACCCCGAAAATGAAAGCTGAGTATCCTTCCCTACTGAGGATAACCCAGGATTCATTGTGCCGTCAGCAAACTAAACAGAAAACCAAAGACGGATGAGTTTTTTTTGTTGTCGTTTTATGAAGTTGATCTTGTTTGAGAATTCATCTCGAAAAAAAATGTTTTTAAATGTATTTTTAATGACTTGGCTGATTCAGCTGATGAAATTTATGCTGCAATGAAATGTTAAATAAAATCCAATTACAAGTACTAATACTAGCATTAAACCTAAATTACTATTATTAGTAGTATTATTATTATTTATCATTTTGATAATGGGATACACCATCTAAAGCCTACATTATCTCATTTCACAGCTGTTTTATGAGGCCTACCCAGACTGCGTAGGCTGTGGCTTACATGAGCAGCGGTCTAGGTAGGCTGTATGTACAGCCCCTGATTTGGGAAACACTCGGTTCTTACAATGAAACTTTGTAGCACTTCCTGTGGCAGCTACTGTGGATTCAACAGGACCGACTCTGTACCTCTGGGGAAAAGCTTCTATTTTCAGTGTTTTTACAAATTTTTCTGAAGTCCAGAAAACATCGAACATCATCTGACAAAAATGCTTACAATGTCATTCTTTGTGATTTGTAAGTAGATCTTGTCAGAGATGTTCGTTTTATGCTCACTGAATCTACAGTTCATGCAGCTGAGGGACTCTGTGGAAAAACTGATCTTTACCAACACACCTCCAGTTGTCAGATAAACCGGCACACGTGTCAGCAATTCAGAGCTACGCTGCAGGTTTTTCATGATTACACTGTGTGTGCCTCCTCTGGCTGCCTTTTTTAGTGTTTAATTCCAGCGCTTGATGTAGCACGCCGTCAGCCTTGCTTACAGAACGAGCTGGCTCTGTGACTGTGTTCCTGTCCGTTTGAGAGATACAGCAGGACTCTGAATCTAAAACAGAAGGCTGACCTCGCCGTGGGGACCATGTGCAACTTATTTCTGCGTCCGTTTACAAAACCAGTCATAAACACTGATAAGAGCTCATGGAAACAGGTCCTTGAAGTGGAAAGGAAGCCAACCCCCACAACTGAAATGAAAATCTGAAGAGTGTGAGTGTGCATGTGTGTGTGAGAGAGTAAAGCGGCAAAGGTGAGGTCAGTGAGATGGTGCAAAGTGCACAGCTACTTTAGTCGGTTTATCCTCAGTCTTGTTTGCTGTGAGCGAGTCTAATGATGCAGCCTGTCGCCACCTTTGAAGATGAAGGATGCCGATTCATAAAGGAGTGCGACGGTGAGCTGTTTAAACTTCAACCAGCGCTTCAGCACCAACGACTACGAACAAACAAAACGGGAAGAAAACATCCGAGGAAGGCTCTGTGCAACATCCCTGCTGTTCGGCTCCTTTAAACAAATGTGACGCTGCACCTGTTGAGCACAACGCTGTTTAACATCATCTTAGCTCAGGGATCTGCAACCTGCAGCTCTCACTGACAGGGCAACAACATGGGAGTAGATCCACCGACAGCTCACACTGAGCCTCACTGAAGAAGGATATGGGAACAGAACAAGAACCAGAACGCATCATAGGGGCAGAGTCTCAGTTATGAGGAGCTGGACTTCACCAGCGCCTGATATGATCCGTACCTACTGGCTGAGGCCTAGCGGTAGAAATGAACCAGATGCTAACAGAAGGGACGTTTACAATGTGGAAGACCCAAAACAGGTCGGTATTAATCATGAAAGACCCCCAGAAAGGGTGAATCCCCTGCTTCTACAACATGGCAGCGTATGTTGGCTAAGATTAACAGGCACATGGGTCAATACCTGAGTGAGGCGCAGAAGGAATAGCTGAAGCGTGCACTAACTTCCCTGTAAGATGCATAATTTATTTGTGTGCTAGTCTAATTCAAAAACAACCATGAAGGTGGTGTTTCCTTTAACAGCACATTTATATTGCGACTCTAATTGTTGCTGTTGCATCATTATTAATCTCATGCAGACCCACCACAAACAGACAGGATATGTTGTAAGATACTAACATAATAAAAAAGTGATTTAAATATAATATAATTTTTCTTCAGCTTTTTGCTGCAACAACACCCAACACCTCTGAGGTGAGACTAAAACAGTACTCTGACATGCTGAAGCTTCTGGTTGGTTAACTCATCGCATCAGAAGCTTTTTGCTTTGCTGCAGGGAGTCAATAAGCCAAATGGATGGAGATGCACGCCGAAGAGCACCTCACCTCAGACATTCTGACGGAGTTAATCAGTAAAGTGCATTAAAGCAGAGACCAACCTGCATCTTTAAAAGTGCTGTGTTTTTTTGTTTTTGGTGATTTTTTTTTTTGTAAAATTGAAACAGGTAATGAGCCAGTATCAGCTTCAACTAAAAAAGACTCAGATGACACAGAACAGACTAAACTCTTCTTCCTATGCAACATTATTCAGTTTCCTTAAATAATCCGATTTTCTTCTTCTCTTCAATATCTTGTGCAGATGACCAACACATACACACATCTTATGTTTTCTCTACAGAAAACATGTTATTGATAATCAGATAAAAAATACATATTATGATGTCATTTCATTTTACGTAAATAAAAGTGTTTTTCTTTTTTAACAGTATACTAAAACATATAAAAACTCCAAATATCCAAACGTTTATTGTCTAAGATTTGGTACTTTGACTAATGCAGTCTTTATTCTTTGTGCTTCTTATATGCTGTAATGAAATAAACAATTAGGATAGTGTAAGGCAGTTTTGTTGGTGCTTAAAATGAATTTCCACTTCATATTTTAAGGCATGCAGGCTGGAGTTTCTAATGCATTAAAAGCCTCCTTTCTTAACTCAAGTTGATTCATGTTTGTGTTTTAATAAACTGTCTCTTGTTGATGTTTCTGCAGGTTCTGCTTCAGGAACAGATGACCCTCGCTAACAGAAAGCCTTTAAGCAGCTGCTGTGCTGCAGAGGGGGACGTGTCCTGCAGCTGTCAAACAACATGGAGCTGTTTTCTTCAGCAGAGCTGCAGGCTGAACAGGAAAAATTAAAGCTGAGTTTGTCTTTCAGTGATTGCAGGAGTCCCACTGTACCTTTAGCCCCCCGTGTCTCTCATCAAACACCTTTCTGCTCCTTCGTTTTGTTCTCGCTGTGCAACTCATCGAATATATCTGATTACAGCAACTACAGCATTTCCCAATGTTCAAGTGAAATAAACACAAAAACAGTGGTGAGAACGTTCCAGTTTTCATGAAAAAAAAATGCAGCAGGTTTTCTAAATGTGACAGCTTTTCCAACATAACTTATCACTTCAGTCACCAGTCTGACACTCCAGCCTTGTTTTTACCTTAAATCTCAAATGCAGGATTTAAATCCTCATGTCTCACAATATCTGAAAACAAGCTTACTAATTCTGAATAAAGGAAAAACAAATTATGGCTGCAAAAACTTTCACTCAGCTGATGCTGCTCACAGATTTAACATCACACAGATGATTTTTTTACCTGTGTTGTTGGAAAAAAACGTTCTTGTGGTGAAACATATTTAAAAGCTGCAGTCATTAAAGTTTAGCCTTGTTTTTCATCCTAATGAGATGAATTCAAGGAACTGTTGCAAATATGCTTTAATTATTGTTTTTTAAGCAAACTGTACAAAAATCCCCTCTAAATTAAAACAAGAAATATTTTTATCATGATTTTTCTATTAAATATTTTCTTAATATATCTACACTTTTCAACTGATATTACTTGATTTGTTTCGTATGGCTTAATGGCAAAAACATTGTACAAAATGTATCTCTAAAATAGATGCAGGGACAAATGTTCCACTGTACATGCAGCACATAATAAGGTTTTGAATATGCACAAAAAAACCTTCTAAAGTCCTCAAAACTGATCTAGAACAAGGAAAATAAACTTAAATTGGGACTTTTATTTTGTCCAATACACTGAATCATATTTGTGTGCAATTCTATTTACCTAAATCATTATTATTAATATTATTTAAATGGGTTAACAGGTCGTTGCACACAATCAACTGCACACCTGCTGCAAATCTGATTTTATTTGCCAGTAATTTGAAAAACTCTTTAGAATTAAAATGTTAACATCTTCAGTCAAAGCGGTGATTTTTTTAAAGGCCTTTTTTTTATGCTGCGGACTCATCTTTAGCTGCAACAAGTCAAACTGGTCGTGTTTTTCAGCTAATATGGATGAAAATGACATGAAAATTGTTTTTGCTCGCAGTTGCATCCTGATGCAGCTCAGATGATTAAACAGTTTGTCCATATTATCCTGCATTCAATACTATAACAATAATAACCAGCGAGAGGTGTCTGCAGCATTCTGTACCATTAGAGCTGATGTTGAAGATGATTACATCTGGAAACAGAGTGGAATCTTTATCTCACTGCACCTCCAGCTGTCAACCAGGGAAATAAAGTTAGTTTTGATGGTTTTAGTCTAGTAGCCTATTTCAATTTCAAACTTGTTTTAAATGTTCTAATAATTTGTTTAAATGTTTGGAGTATAAGCCTACACACACACTTCCTCCCATAAGATGAACTAAAGTTTTATATTATTTTATTCTTTTTACTCCATGAAATTATTTAATTAGATGCTTTATTTGACATATAGTGCAGATACTAATTGATATCTATATTTTAAAAAGTAGAATTTTAGCTTATTTTTATCTTGGCCCATTGACAGTTGTCGCTCAAGAAATTATTTTTTTTTGGGGGGGAAGTGTTCTCCGCTAATTGGAGGTGTTCAATATTGTGCCTGAGCAATAAAAATAACTATTAGCCTACAGAATTATTTAAAGGGTTCAAAATAATCTTCAAAAATTGTCCAGTTTAATTTTTTATTATTATTATTATTATTATTTATTATTATATTATTATTATCTTTCAAAAATAATTAGTTTTGATGTTTTTGTCTGAATATACCAAAAGATAGCAGAAAATAAACCTTATCTTGCATCATAGGCCTTAGCATCAATGAATGCCGAACCGGACCGAACTTACCCACGCACTCATTGGCCTCGCGGGCCGTGGCTCTCTGCCACGGCCGGTCGTAGTGGAAGGGCTTGCACCTGTCGCACTCCGGACCCGCCGTGTTGTGTTTACAGTCGCACACCAGGCTGCCCTCGCGGTCCTTTACGCAGCGGCTCGCGTGCCCGTTGCACTTGCACCTCCCGCCCACCTGCAGGTCCGACACGGAGTAGAAGTAGGAGTCCCGCGCCAGCTCCGAGTCGTCCTCGTTCTCGTCCCCGAACGTGTGCAGGCGGCTGAAGACCACCTTGATGTCGGTTGCGGTGACCCAGTCCTGCAGCACCGGGGAGTTGTCGAAGTCGTGCGCGGACGGTCTGCCGTCCAGCGTGCTGAAGGCGATGAGGCCGCCGCTCAGCGGGAACATGTCGGTGTGGGAGTCCGTGCACACGGCCTCCTGCTCGTTCTGCTTCGTTATCACGGCCCGGTTCGGTTTGTTGTACATCTTCCTGCACTGGGTCGAGTAGAACTGGAAGGGGACCCAGGTCTTCCCGTAGTCCATGGACTTGTAGATGACCATGGACTCGGGTCTCGAGGAGCAGAACTGCAGGCTCACGTAGGTCACCTCGAACTTCTTGCCCAGGGACAGGGTCAGGGTGACGTTCTGCGGGAACTGGACGAAGTTTTCGGACTGCCAGCAGGTCAGATTGTGCGGGTTGTTCAGGTCCGTCAGGTAGGCGGGCGGGTGGTACTTCCTGGGGTCGGACGCGTCGCAGGTGTGACAGGTCCTGGTCCGCTCGGCGCCCTTGTCCGCGGAGCTCAGGACGCAGTAGCGGCTCGGGGTTTTGTGGCCGCACGTGCTGGACGCCCTCACCTCCTTCCCGAAGGCGGCGTTCACGAAGTCCGGGATGCACCGGCGCGGGGTGCCGGGCTCGTCGTAGCAGGGGTCCGGGGGGGAGGTCTGCGCCGCGAACAGACTCATCCCGTAGCCGCCGAGCGCGCTCCGGAGCCACATGGAGGCGGCGAGAAGAAGCACATCCACAGCCCTCATCATGGGTCCGGTGGGGGTCCAAAGTGTCTCCTGCTGGATGGAGGGGGGAGATATGGAAATCATATGGACTTTCTACTATTTAGTCTGTTTTTAATAAAGTTTAAACTTACCTGAAAATAAGTTAAAAAAAAAATGTGTCAGGATGAGATAATCTGAGGCTCCTCCGCTTCTGTTTGGTTCTTC
Organism: Cynodonichthys magdalenae; assembly: GCA_031762555.1. Lineage (NCBI taxonomy): Eukaryota > Metazoa > Chordata > Actinopteri > Cyprinodontiformes > Rivulidae > Cynodonichthys > Cynodonichthys magdalenae. The sequence goes on along the minus strand of JARVJO010000111.1, from coordinate 18,397,807 downwards.
CAGTCTCGTCCGTTCAGATGTGTTAAAAACCAGGAGCTGGTGGACTTCAGGGTGTCCTTAAAGCAAGTCCCACTCCTCCTGCCGCTCTTTAAAAAAATCAAACCCTCTCTCTCCCCCTGCTGCTCTTTCTTTTACTCTCGGATGTTGCATGAGGTCAGCTCATCCCGGGTGTGTGTGTGCGCGCGCGCGTGTCCCTGTGTGTGTGGAGGAGCTTGGGTTGTGGGAGTGGGGGTGTTGAGACACCAGGCGTGACAATTACATCCTCTTGTGGACCATCAGGCTGCTGTTCACATTGTTGTGTCTAACAGACAATGTCAAGTTAATTAAATAAATTACTTGAAGGAATGCCTGTTGCCCGCAATATTTCAAGATAAGAGGTTTAGACTAAAACTATGTTAAGAAAAAAAACGTGTGCAGTCTCGTGCCATATCGCGAGAAGTGACGCTCGGAATATGTGTTTGGTATGACTCTCATTTATTAGCTCAGTATATGTAAAACGGACTGAGTTAGAGATTTGTTTATTTAATTTTAGCTGATGTTGATTGGTGGTTTTTAATCTGTTGGTGAATATATCAGCTACTTAATTCTAGGTCAAAATCTGTAAAACTGATTTAATTTTAGCCATTTTTGTGTCACTTAATAATTTGACCACATCAATCACCTTTATGTTAATCAGTTGTAAATGTTCCCAAAATTATTACTTTGTGCACGTTTTATTAAAATCCATTCAGTGGTTTTAAGATATTTTACTAACAGGGACCAAAACGTTGGAGCAGCCAGAATGTGTTCTCAACTTAAATGTCAAATAAATAAATCATCTAACAAATAAAATGGTTGCTATAAAAAATTAAAACAGGTTGTGAAAAGGTGAAAACCGTTTACAAATCTGAGTCAGCTGAGATATAAATCCACTTCATTTTTTTTTTTTGTATTTTTTTATACTAATTAGTTGCTGAAACTGACCAGGGTTTCCAGACCTGTTGCATGTAAAAGTAACAGCGCCATCTTGTGTTGGTAGAAGGAAGTGATCCGCGGTGCCTGCAGGCTGTGCTCCTCTCTGTTTACCAGGCGGTGGAGACACAGCACTGCTGACTGAACAAGAGCCTTTGGGTTTTCACTCTCAGCTACTTCAGCTTACAGACCGGAGCAACAACCTCATTACTGAGACCTTATGTTCATCCGACACCTGCTTCATCCAGCATCATTCACAAAACTACGGCTTTTGGACTGGGGTCTTTAGACTTTTTATTAGGGGTAAGTTTTTTGTTTTATCAGACTATTCAGATCTCCACATTGTCTTTAGCTTTACAGGTTTTAAACATTGAAATATGCGATCACTGTCTTGTGTTAGAAACCTTGTTGCTTTGTCACAATTTTAAACCTTTTATTCTGAGACATCATCAGATCTGTTTTTGGTTCCTGTTCAGACTATCTCTTAGCTCGTCAATCTCATCAGAGTTAAAATTAAAGCAGGTAAGATATTAACTGTTCATAAACTTTACGCAGAACCGCACTTCAGAAGATCTGAACCACAATCACTTTAAATCGTTCCTAACTTGATTTTTTTATGGTCTTTTTCCAGTGTATGCAGTATAATGTAAAAGTCAAACAAATAAAAATCTGGTTGCATGCCTCAAAGGCTGATCTTTTTTACTTAACTTCTTCTTCTGTACTTCTGTATTCAATGTTAACTTCTCTTTGCATTTTACAGTAAAGCTCCACAAAACAAATACGAGAAATAACTTTTTTTTTGTCCTGATGCATCTCAATAGCCTAGAAAAATCTAATTAGTTTGTCTCTTCTTTTAACAAAGCAGAACTTGTATAGAGGACTTACTCAACTTTTTTTTAGATTTTTTTATTTGTTAAAATGAAAAAGGATTTAGAATGATGTAACACATAGATTTTACGGAATGTATTTGCACGTAAAGCAACTCTGATCCTTTTCTTTTAGTTTGTTATAATTCTCCTGTTCCAGCCCTAAACAGTGCATTTTCTTTGAAATTCCATTCATTTGTCTTCTTCCATTCTTGTTTCACACCTTCAGCTAGTGATGCTTTGTGCCTTTCTCAGTTTTGTTTCTGCTCTTCTTAAAGCATTTTAATCTTGCCAAAAATTATGGATTTACCCCCATTTAAAGCAATTCCCTTAGCTGTTTTTTTGGAATACAAAACAAGAAAATACCTCAAATTATCGCCAAATTTTTTCCTTTAACATTTGACCATTCCGACATTAGAAAACGTGATTGGGGGGGGGGGGGGCAGGTTGTGATTCTAAGCATGCAAATGAGTGAAGTAAAAAGCGAATGCTTCCAGGCATTTATGTAACATGCAAACTTTACAACACCTGTTGTTGCCAAATGTCAGCTGGTGTGAGTCCAAGCAGTTTTTCAGTAGATCAAACTGTCAGAAAACAAACAGGAAGTTGAAACATTAGAAGGGATTAGGAACTTTCATAAAAAGATTGGTTTAGGTCAACATAAGTGCTGCTTTCTCCACCTCAGCCCCTTGATGGTTTGCCAGAATCTCCTTGAAGCTGACCAAGAGTCTCTACCCAAGGCTTCACCAAACTCTGCAAGTTTTTGACTTAGAATCAGTCAGGGCTGCAGCTCACCAATACCCTCCATCAGCCTTCAGAGCCCTAGCTTGCAAGGCCTTCTTCAACTTGTTGGCCTCCTGTTCAGGGTGTCCACCACCAGGTTTGAGGATGGCTGCTGCGAGAGGATTTAACAACCTTGCAGCTACAGCTCACAGCAGCCAATGGTACGAAACATATCCCACACAGACTACATGGTCCTTCCCTGAACTTATCTTTAAAATCTGCCAATGCATAGTTGTTACTGTTCATTTCTATCGTGATTTTTGATCCATTACTCCACTTACAGTTCTGAAAGAAATCACACAAATAGAATTGTGATTGGAACAAGTCTGATTTAGACAAAAAGAAAAGAAAAAGAAAAATTTTCACCAACAAAACCAGAAGATTTTGATGAATCAGTAGAAAAAGTTCAGACACCCAGGTGCTTCAATCCTCTGAGTCGTCATCGTTTGAAGCTTAGATAGTTGACAGAAAATTGGACTTTCCATGATTCCTGATTGACATTTTTTTTAAACCATTTCACTGTTTGCTCATATAAAATGATATACCATCAATTTATATGTCAAAATGTCAGCATTTTGTCAGCTTTGTTACAAAAGTAAGTCCCAAATTCATATTTGTATTTTTAGAAAAAGTTGAAGTATTTTGTGCAGCTTTAAAAAGTTCTAAGAAAACTTTGTCTGCAATTTACTGTAAGGAGTTACTTGAGTTTTTGGTCTGATTGGACTGAGGAGCTGAACTTCTGCTTGGGTTTACAGCTGTTTTTATGAAGCTTACTGTCACTATATTAACAGAAGGGGAATTCTTAGTGATACTTATTAGAATAACATGTAAATGATGGTTAAATCAGCAGGAAGTAGCTATTTCAGAGAGTGATGCAGACAGAAAAATGGATTTAACCCATGAGGTCTCAGTTTCAAAATCATCATTTTAACAAAAAGGTTAAATGTTTTCATTATAAAATATGACAAAATAAAAGTCTTAAGTTTAATTTATGCAGTTTTTGTTTGAAAGAGAAATACATTTTGCAATTATTTGTCTCACGTATAGCTGCATGGTTTGTTTTTACGGCCATTGAGGTAAAAATAACATGAAGTCACAAATAAAACCAGTTTCAAAATGCGTGTGTTATAAGTTACACCACCCTGTGTAGTGTTGTGGTTTGATGTAAATCCATATAATATATATAATAATATTCCCAGGGGGGTCCTTAAAGGCCGTTGTGCCCAGGGGCCCCTGAAATGATAATCCGGCCCTGGTTTACTTTGAAACCTAATGTGCGTCCAGAAAATAATAAACAAAAGCAAATTAAACAAAGACACTACATGTGTGAAAACAAACTCCAGAAACAAATGACTTCCTTTTTTAGGTGCCTAACATCCCTCCGAAAATCCGCATGCAGTCTTTGAAAGGCGCGCGCGTGCACACCCACACATATACACACACACCACTGCTCACGCGATGCTCTGTCAGTCACTTCCTGTTTGCCTGGCTCAGCCCATACACACACCGTCAGCAGTCTATGGTTCAGCCTCGGTGGATCAGCAGCGGATCACTCAGGTCCCGGTGGACCCCACGGCTCGGTTCTGACTCAGGACGCATCTCCGTTCTCTCGTCTGATGCTGAATGAATGAATGAATGAATGGCAAAAGATACTCGGACTTTTTGTTTTTTCTTTAACACCAACAGAAACAATGGAGCTCCGACAGTGAAGTGAGGAAGGTAAGAAGAAGAAGATGATGATGATGATGATGATGATGAATGCACCTGTTCTGAGCTGATTGATGAAGCTGTGCTTGTTTTCTCACATATTCTGGTTTATGTCACACTGAGTGTCAGAAAAAGCAGTCGGACCATCTTATTTTTTTTTCTGAAAAAAGTTTGGAAACTTCTGCTTTTCTTCAGCTCTCGTTTGATTGACGCGTTTCCGAAGCAGCGAGGAAGTAGAGTTGCAGGAGGCGCACGTGCGTCTTAATTAGCCGGGTGTCATTTAATCAGAGTCCTCACCTGTAAATGGAGACAAAATAAAACTGTTTCACTAAGGTGATCCAAAATATTTCTGGGTTAGGATCTTGTCACGTCTCTTCGTTTACCTTTGATTGATCACTAATTGTCCTTTTAAACATTTCTAATTAGTTAAAATGTCTAGAAAGTCTTTCAGTGAATGGACTTTAAAATGTCCACTTCTTAAAAACATACTGGTTAGCATACTTGTTACAAATCAAGAGATTGGATTCATTTTGTTAAACCTATCCAAACAATGTTTGTCAACTAAATTAACCATAAGTGTCATTAAATGGACAGTTTAGATCTTTTAAAATTCCTATTGGAAAGTTATATGAACAATCAGTATCTTGGTTGTAAATAATTGATAACGTAGCTGTGAGGCCAAGAATTTTTTTAGTAAACAGTGCTGTCAACATTAACATTATGCATTGTTAATTTAGTGTTTGTATTTTTTTATTTTATTGCTTTAAAGGTTTGTTTTTATTTACAAACATAGTACATATTCCTCGGCTACATCTGGCATACTGTAGCTACCTTTTTTTGAAAGAGCTTTTATTGTAAATACACTTCTTGAGTGATCTCAGTTTGGTGAAATAGTTTAATTCTGACCAGAGCAATGAGCTAAAGGCTAGTCTGAGCACGACCAAGAGTCGTGCTTGTAAACAGCCCCAGAAGTTCTGCAGTGGTTCATGTTAATGTTAAGAGACCTTCACACCATCATTAAGTGGTTGTTGTGGCAGAAACATTATGGTATTCCTGCAGGAAGTGCCCCTGGCTGCACAGGAAGTAATGCATCTCTCTTGTGTTTGCAAATAATTTAATGTAAATAACCATATAATGCAAAACGAACCACAGTGTAAAGGTATAAAATAGTAAATACATAATCTACAATGAAGTGTTTGACATTTTAGTTGCTTTAAAATCAATCCATAACTCTCAGCATTGTTGGGATTAACCATTAGCTTCTTTGATTTCTCCCAACAGAGGTCATTTAAAAAGCTAAACACAACAACAGCCTTCTCAAAAACACACTTCAAAAGATCTGATTTATTGTTTTAAGTTAAATCTTTAGAAATGTCACAGTTTATGTCAGTTCAGGTAATTTCCAATCTGGGCAGTGTCCATGGTAACCTTTGGAAAAGATGCTATCTGAAAGGAAATGATGCACATGAACACCTGATCATGACCTTTTCAGTTTTCTAAACCTACATGAGTAGGTTTTTTTTAAGTAAAGGTTAAATAAAAAAATAAAAAAAACCCTGTCCTGAAGTTCGTTTTGAAATAAAATCTCATGTCCAGTCCTCAACCACCTGACAAACTTCCTTGTATGGACTTTTGTTTGTTAATTAGCAGCAATGTTCAACGTTTCCCGTCAGTGGTTCTACACGTTTCGCACATGAGCGGACACCTGACATGATGTAGATGTAAGTCAGTTCCCTTCATGTTCAGAAAATTACCCTACTCGGGTTAGTTAGTGTGCTGAGAAATGCTTGTACAGCTGATTATGCTTTTTTTTTTTTTTTACTACAAGTCTATCACAGCAGTTGTCTCAGTTCATCTATTGAGCATAATGCTTGTGAACATCTTCCTGCTTGGTGTTCTTCCTGAGCAACAACAGGAACGGATTCTTAGAAATTCTTTGATTACACAATCAGTTTGAGGACTTCGTATTCTATAATGACATCTGGTCGGATGACACAATTTCTGTAACAAAGTTTGTGAGTTTAAACCACAATCCCTTATTTATTACAACCTTCCCAACCGTTTGTTTACCACAAATCTGAAGAGAAGGGTTCTGTCATGTAGCAGAGTTGATGACAGGATACTAGTGCAGCATCGTCTTCACCAAAAAAAAACAAAAAAACTTCCTGTTTGTTTCTACAACTTGTATCGGTATCGGTGGTATTGGTGTAACCTTTACCTGTAGGATGTATAAGTTGCGGTCAACACCTCTGTATGTGAGAACCTGGGTTTTTGCACAGCATTTTACATATGTAACTCAGATATTGTACACTACATTAGCCTGAAGCAAACAGTACGTGCTTGTCTGGAACAGTATATTCATGTCCTCACCGTTTGTTGACTGATTAAACCTAATGTTTAGTGTAAATGAACTTATAAGCAGAAGGAAAAAAGTCCTGTTTATGCTGCAAACTTCTACCCACCTTCCTCCTGTCTGCAGGAAGGTGCCCAGCAGCAATTTAATATCACCATGCATGATATTTGCATTGAAATTTTTCCCTTGTTTATCTGTGTTTATTGAGGAAGTGAAGACAAAAGGTCACACAGAGGCTTTCTGTTTCTTTGGAGATAAACATGTTGCTGTGTTACTGAGGCTGTACTTAGCTTTAGAGTTTAGGTTTTATAAAAGCACATACTTCTCTGCATTAGTGCAGCTTTACACAAACAAGGATGACGAGAAAGTGGAAAAAAAAGCACTATCCTCTAAAAGTTTCATTAAAATCTGTCTTGTGGTTCATGAGTTGTTTTGCTTACAGGTTGACTCCATATAAGCAAAAATCTTACATGATGTGTTGCACTCAGAATATGTTTGGGTTGACTTCTATTTCTTGCAGCACCAACTTTTTGCACAGTCTCTAAAATACTCACTGAGTTGTAGCCATTTCTGGGTTTTCTAAGGTTTATTAGCTGGAGCAGCCGATTGAGGTGTTTAGACTTCAAAAGATGATCAGATGTGTCTAAAGATTAAACTGAGCCCATTCAAAGAGCTATGCTATTTTAACTGAACCCTTTTTTCTAAATATATGAGCTATGGCTTTAGAGACATTCACAAGCCAACTCTTTACTCCAGCTTAGTTCATAAAAGTTTCCACCGGTAGCAGTTGTTTAAACTAAAAGGAAGCATTTAATTACAGCAGAACTTCAGAGCTGAACCGAGCTTGTTTCCTAAACATGTAGGAGACCAATTCTCATCCAGTGGGGAAAAAAGTGCAGAGAAAGGCTGGATGTGAATCTATCAAAAAAAACAACTAAACAATTAAAAGCCTCACACAAGACAGGGACCCTTACTGTACAGGGATCTCCTGCTCTTCGGTCTGTGGGAGCATATCTCAGAGTGCGATCACACCACAACAATAGAGACGCACCTGCTTCCCCAGCCAGGCAGGGAAGCTGTCTTCCTGTTCGGAACCAGTCATTAATGGGATCACTTGGAGAGGTGGGAAGCAGCCAGAGGGCCAATGCAGGCAGAGGAAAAGGAGGACAGAATAAAAAAGGCAGGAGGAAAATGCAAAGCTGTCTGGGAAATGTTCATGCTTGTTGTATTCTGCAGTAAATGCATGAGAACACTAGTGGCTGCTCCAAGATGAAGACAACATATGATGGCTAATTAAAATGAGAGGTTCTGTTTGATGTGGAATGTATACAGAGTGATGTGAAGGAGGAGCTAAGGTCAGGAAACTGTGATGGTGTACAGAGTTTATTGCTCCTTCATCAGCTTTAATACAACCATGCATGTTTGGATTTACCATGAAACTTGCAGTTATTTTGCAAATGAAGTATAAAAAGAAAAAAAGAACAACACTGGAGGGAAAGAGTCGAGGCAGATTGTTTAGGATTCTATTGTTCTTCTAAGTGTAGGCCAGAAGAGTAAAGTCCAAATTAAAAACCCAATCATTTAATTTAGTGGTATCGTCTGTGATGCTCTATGCTTTTTGATTGGATGTTTGTTTCATCACGCTGGCACTCAACACTTTAACCAAGAAAACCAATATTGTTTTTTTTTGCATGAAAAACAAAAACAACAAAAAAAACAAGAGATCTTGCATTCCTTGAAGGGATTCAAACCACCCACTGCAGTACAGTTATACACAATCACATAATCAAAGTGAATGTATGTGTTGTAAAATGACTCGTATGCTGCCACATCAAATTTGATCTCAATCTGTGTAAAAATGACAGATCTATAGCTGTTTGTTTGCTAATGTCGATTAGATGTGGCAGCCATCTTGGAACAAAAAAACACTTAAGTACATATCACTCATTAAAAACACACAGGACAAGCATGAAACAGTACATTAATAACACATTTAAAGCAGTTCAGAAAAGATAGGTTTTGAGATGTGATTTAAAAGGGGACAGGTCTGTACAGTCACGGATTGTTTAGGGACAGAGTTCCAGAGGCTGGGAGCAGCTATGGAGACGGCTCACCCCAGGTCTGGTCCTTGGTTCTGAGTGGTGGAGACAAGAGGAAGAGTGGAGACTGAGGGTAGGTGATAAATTTAAAGGGAATGACCATTGTGGAACATCAAAAAAAAAGCATTAATTTTTCTTGAACTTTTCTCTTTTAGTGTTTGGACTGAACCTGTCAGTTTGCATCAATCTTCTTTTCTTCACTCCTTCATTACTAGGGGTGCAACAATACAGACAATTCATGATTCAGTTTGATAGTTTGGTGTTCAATATATATTTTTTTGACACAAAAGAGAGAAATTTCCATGGCCTCTTTTAACTTGTAATTTATTGAAATTATGAACATTTGTTTAACCTCAAAAGTACAGTTTTTAAATGAAATGTTGCTGAAATAGCAAGTTTCTCAGTGGATCTGTGCTCGACAATGCAACCTAGGTGGAGTAGTCGAACACAGAGCAGAACATCTTCAGAAGACAAGTTAATAAAATTAATTTTAAAATGGTGTGTATTGAACCTAAAGCAGTGTATTGGACGAATCAATACAGATGCATGTATTGTTGCACCGTTTATCAGTACCTAATTCTGAACGTCACAGTTCTGACAGTTTACAACCCTCCAGGCTGCGAATCTTGTAAAGAATTGTGCGACACAGCTCACTGCTGCTTGTTATGTTTTGACCTCTGCGTGAGGTAACATGAAAAAGTGGAAGTGATCTTGTTGACTCCTGGAGACGATCTGCGTACATCCTCTTATGAAACGGCGCAGACTCATGCCTTTGCAACTTGCAAACCAATGTAAACAACCTTGTGATGACATGCCGAGGAGCTGAGTTTGACATCAACATGTTATTGCACATGACAGAAGCGTGTCGTTCAGAGTGGCTAACGACACAGAGGAAAAGAAATGTGTAACTGCTGCTTTGGCGAAAAGACTGAAACGTCCAACACTTTCATAACACAGCCTAAAGACTTCACCTCCTTTTTTATTACTTTACCATGTCCTTATTGAAACCCCATCCTGGATGTCGGAGCTGGACACAACTGTAACTTATTAGTTCCTTCCACTCTCACCGGGCTCTCGTCCAGCTCTGACAATGACCGGAGCCCTCAGCTGGAGTGGCCACTGAGCTGGACTCTGTAGGTGCTGCCTAGGGCCATCCGGGACACCTTTCAGACACAATACAGCTCTGGGAGGGAGGGAAGGCTGGGAGAAAGAGCTGTGTGGCGTTATGTTATTTACATCTGGCTCTGATGGTATTGTTATCTAAAGGTAAACTCCATGAAAAGAAGTGAAGCTCTGTGGGATAAGGCAGTTTCATTCTTGCGGCCCTGTTGAACTTGAATTAGCAGTGGCTTCCTGTTCCACTTCTGTAATGAGGTTGATGACTTCAAAGTTGATGTGCATCTGTGTGTTTAAACCAGACGGATTTGCAAATACATGTCAAGGCAAATTTTCTGTGTGAAAGTGTTGGGCAGTGTTTGTGGAAACATACTGTAGATCCATCCGTCCGTCCGTTTTCTTCCGCTGATCCGGGGTCGGGTCTTGGGGGCAGCAGCCTAAGCAGAGAGACCCAGACTTCCCTCTCCCCAGCCACTTGGGCCAGCTCATC
>JARVJO010000111.1:18372392-18387342 GCA_031762555.1 Cynodonichthys magdalenae | reverse complement strand
TCCGTACCCCCCCCCCCCCCCCCCCCGGCGCAGTGTGGAGGGGATTTTCTAGGTCTTGAAATGTTGTCTCCACAGTGAAAAAGTGACCATTTTTAAAATGCTGAACTTCTGTTTTTCATTTTGTTTTTTTCACCAAACCACTCCCTTCGCCTTACGTGGCCACTTGGGTCGCTGTTCCAGTTTAGTTTTCTTGAGGTTTTCTGCTTTTAACGCTTTTTGCTGTAAAGATTATTTAGGCGTTGAAAAATGGGCGAGATTTAGAAATCACTGTGTTCATAACAGAACTGAAACAAGTTGCCACACCTGGGTTTTCCTCAGTTGGTGCATTAAAAAACACACAAATACACCGATAAACAGAAAGTAAAGTTAAAAGGTGAAGTTCAACCCATCCTGATAAGTAAGTTTAATACGCTGTTTTTTTTTTTCCTGTAGTTTTTAGAATTTCTTTATTTTGATTTTTATTTGAGGACAGCTTTTCCTCTTTAACCTTTCACAAAGATGTAGGTCTGCTGTCTGTCGGTTTGTGGTAATTTAGCCCTCAAAAATGTGTTCAAACTTTAAAGTGAAGCTGTTTAGAGCCGGTGTGACAAATGAGTTGATGCCATACTGCTGTTGGTGGTTTGGACTTTCCTAAAACTGTCTGTTCTGAGGCTGAGCAGGTGCTTCTGAACCGGACTCAAAGTGGCTTCAGCAACAAAAAAGATCAAAACAAATGAACCTGCGTGTGCTTCTCTTCTCACTGAAATCTCCCTTTATGGTTGTTCTGTTATCTGAGCCTCTAAGCTTGTTTTCATACTGCCTGGGTGATCTGCCTTCATGCAAATCCAGAGTTATAACCCAACTCGGTGTCCACGGAAAACATGACACCATAATAGCGACGGTGTTGATAAAATTCCACAGAAGATGTGAGTGGGTTTGGCACATTGGTGAGTTATTACCAGCCTTCTTTCCTGCTCCTCCTCAGATCCTGAGCGGCGGTGACCATGCAGCACACGTCCTGCACCGAGGACCGGATCCAGCACGCTCTGGACAGGTGTCTGGACGGGCTGAGACAAAGCCCCACAGCGGCGCACCACTGGAACGGTAACCGCCAGTTTAAACTAAATATTCCATGTTTAGAGAAGACGAAACATCCTGTTAAACCAAAATGTTTTACTCTTATGTCTGATTTTTTTTTTTAATAAATTGTTTGTTTTTAAGTTTTTGTCCAGTTGGTGGAAACTTTGTATTTAAATGTTCAGGATTAATCCAGGAACTTCTGCATAAAGGAACTTGAGGAAAATTGGAAATTTATGCAAAGAGGAGAGGAAGCTCAAATTATTTTAGGAATTCACTAAAAAATGTGAAGTTGTTCTGCTTTATTTGCACAACTTCAGCCTTCATTACTGGAAGAACTAATGATTGTAAAAATGGCGTCTTTTTTTCTTACGTTTTTTTTTTTTTTTTTTTTAAATTAAGACTTCGATAAAGCATACATCATGAATTTAAAAATGAATATCATGTAGTAGGAATAGTTTGAGAAAATCCACAAAAATTTTCTACAAGCAATCATTTTTTTAAATGTCGTTATCTGGATATCACCCAGGAACCCCCACTTGGTGTTTTCTTCATTGTGGTGTTTTGTTTGTTTTGGCTGCAGAGCATTAGACATGCATGTGCCGGCTGTGGGTCTAGATGAGCGGAGGTCCGTCTGAGTCTGTAGTTTATTGGAATCTTTTGTGATTCTGACTGCACATTAATGTTGCAATATTTATACACTTACATATTCTGCAGCCCTAGTTTGTGGCTGATGTGTATAAGAACTGTCTATATGTGCTGTGCTCATTTCAGTTTCTCAGTAAGTTAAAAGCTTATTTTCTTAGTAATGTTTCCCCCAGCACACATTTAGATCTCATATTTGCTGTTTACCATGAATTTGACAGTTTGTAGTTGTTTTTTCACCGTATCTCAGCAACAGCAACACGGTGTGTGACAATCAGCCTGAGCATGTGAGCGCAGAGGTGTCAGAGTTTGTTGTTGGTGACACTGTTGCTTTCAGATCAGCCAGCGAGCATATTATTGGGTGTTGGAGGAAGTTGTGTGAATACGACAGCTGGTGAGGATGTGGCGGCACCGACCGCAGCGTGTAGAGGCATCCAAGAGGCAGGAGGAGCGATAGTGCAAGGTGTTAAAAAAACACACACACAGGGCGGAATATATGGCATCAACGTCAGCATACACACGTCAACCAGTACCACACAGAACGATAACGAAGGCTTGATGTGTGCGCTGGGTTTTTGAGTTTTTTACCCCGAATGAATCTGATAAAAGGATTTACACTCAAACTGTAAATTGTAATAGGTTTATCTAGTTTTGTGTTTTCTGCGTGACAAACATGATAACGTGAAAGTTCAACTATTTTGAAGTGGAGGATGCTCTGCTTCAAAATACTTGAACTATTGTTTGGAGATTGTTCTTCTGACTGGACCGATGAGCTAAAAAAATATTTAGCAGGTCACTAAACACTATTTTCTATACTTTCATCACTGCCACTGTCTGCTTTATTTACACCGTTAAAGGACCGCTTCAACATTTACATATAATATTATGGTTATTTGCAAGTGAAAATAGCAGCAGCAGCTAACTGTAGCACGTGTGGTGAAGCTGTGAAATGAACAGCAACATAAATCTAAAAAAAACATGATGTTAAGTCATTGTAGATTTTTTTAATAAAGTTTTATAGAAACTGAGGTTGTTCAGTGAGCTACCAGCGACAGGTAGGATACTGTTTATCACTTATTCCACAGAACCACTCTTAAAAAAATAAGCTTTAAAAGTACTGACATAACAAAAATTAGGTTTCAAATATTATATTTTCAAATAGAATATTCTGTGGAAAGGTTCTCATGTCAGAGAGCACTCAAAGGTGCTGAGAGCTTTAAGGAAAACTCAGCAGCTTAGTTTTCTAAAAATCATTTTAGTTTAACAACAGTTAGTGTGGCTTTATAGAGACAGACTCTTAGAATGTTATTGACATCGAGGGAAAAGTTGGGTGTTTTTTACAATTCAGTTGTTTTTGTGAGATAGACCTCAGTGCGGTTTGAAGAATGGTGTTCATGGCTCTGTTGTTTATCTCAACTTTCTCTTTCTCCACTACAGAACCAGAGTTCATTTGAACACGTGTAAAGCTTTTTAATCTTTTTAAAATTTGATTAGATGTTAAAAAAAAAAGCTTCAACCCAACACTTCTGACAATTTGCTTAGCTGTTCCAATCGTTGAGTTTGTTCAAGCTTAAAATTTTAGCCTCTAAATTTATTTAAGCCTCAACCCCCCATCTTTATCACACCAGGAAATGCTTCCTGTCATATTCGTATTTAGAGAAACGTTTCAACAGAACTGCCAAACAAGAGGTGATGAATCACACCCTTGAGGCATGTTGTCAACCAAGCTCTTATTCTACAAGAAGTGAAAGATGGTACGCAGGCGGGCTTGTGTGCGTCCCGCCTGAAGGACAAAGTCGTCGGAGTTGATGTTGGCGGCTGATTGGTTTGAAGTTAGCTTAAACCTGAAAACGGAAGGCAAAGACAGATTTCATCTGAGGGAAGAGTTCTCATACACGTAAAAAATGCCATCAAGTGGCAACAACAGCCTGACAAGTGTAATACTGTGCAAAGCAGCTAAATGGACTTTATATAGACTTGTGAGGAAATCAGTTAAAAAAAGAATATATATAAATAATTATATAGAAATTGTTCAAATATCTATGTATAGAAGTGGTGCATGTAAATCTATAAAAGCTCATGTGTTTTATTTCAGTCCTGATGTGCTCAGCGGGTCAGTCGATGAACCGTTGGAGCTTGGAGGAGATGGTGAAGAGAGACCCTGAAAACTCCCTCATCCTTTTGCAACAGATCATCACAAAGACAAGAGAGGTGATGGAACAAAGAGTGCTCTCCCCTCACAGCGCGTGTCCCATCACATCAAACTGAAGATTAGGTCATATTTGGTCGAAATTACCAAAACACAATTTTAAATTCCTGCTTTTTTTAAGATACTTTTTTATACCTGGTTCATCCTGACTCCAGAAATTTGCCTTGATTTCTCTTTCTGATCAGGATATTTGGTTTTAATCCTGTTGTAAGTTTATTCTAATAAGGAATTTTTAATGTCATTTTAAAGAGGAAATTTTAGAGAATAGTTGGATATTATGATTAATTAGCTGGAAAAAAAATTGCTAGCTCACAAGGAAAATAAAAATTGAAGGTTAAGTAAATCTTTAGATTATTTCAACCTGCAAATATTTATTCATTATATTTTGAGAAAATGCCATTGCTGCAAACGTTTCAACCAAAACACATTAGCTGTTTGTTTCTCCACTTTCTACTTTGAGACCTAATCCTCAGTTTGATGTGATGGGTCAGATGTATTAAAGATTCAGTAATTATTAAACTCTTGGTCTCTCCGTGCTTTCAGGTTCAGGAGCAGTGTCAGTATGAGCTGGTGGTTCCTCTGGCCGTCATGTTCACCTCCACTCTGCTGCAGGTAGTTTGTCCACAGCCACTTGACATCGACACGTCAAACCTTTTGACCCCTCTTGAACCAGTTCTGTTCTTGTAAGAGAACGCTAGGCTCAAAACCCCGAGTTCCTCTATTCAAACCACAATAACATCAGTTTAAGGTGTTTACTGTTACGGTTGCAACAGTACTAAAAGTACAACTGGCCTTAGGAGAACCAGTTTCCTCACAAACAACCCTTTTTTCATTCAGACTCTCTCACTTTCAGTTACATAATTCCTGAGACAGTATGCAAAGGTTTAGTCATCTGAAAACTTCGGGTTTGGAAAATAAGCAATCAGTGTTTTTCTCAATTTTAGACGTTGCAGTACAAAATGTGAAGAGTTTGTCACGCAGATGGAAGATTCGGAAAGACGTCACAGATGGGGGGGGGGGGGGCTACCACAATAAAGACATAACATCATAATTAATCTTAATGCTGTTAATCATGTTAGGAACACACATCAGTCCAGAATGTGATGAATGACAGATAACTACATGCTGCATTAACCCACTAATGCCACTTAATGGTGTTGATGATTGTAATAAATCATATTCTTGATCCATCACCACACTTCATCCACTTTTAGAGAAGTTCCTCCACATTAATGTTGAACTGTTGTTTTTTTTTATAGATAAGTCATGAATAAATAATAGGTTTGATGAACAGCTTCAGAACCTGGTCAAAGCTGGATTGCTTTTATGTCGTCCTTTAACATAAAGCCCCAGAATCAAAAGAGGGTGGAGTTGGTTATTTTCAGTCACCCTTATCCCTAAATAAAACACATCTGTCAATGAAAAATGAGACCTCTTACAGATTTTTTAAAAAATGTAATAGCTTAAAAGTTGTTTGCGGTTTGATTGCAGATGCCGTATTGTCCACCGAGCACAGAGCTACTGGAGGAAGCCATGACGGTGTTTTACCGTTTCCTCACGTGGCCCGAGCCTTACTGCAGCGTGTGCAGGGAGCTCCTCTCCACACTACAGCTGGAGATCAAGGCACCTGGTAAATATTAACTTCATTATTATTGTTCCGTTTCATCTTTGTTTGACAACCAGCAGTTTTAGATACTTGTTTTTCCAGCAGTGTGCTTCCAGTTTTTGTTACAACACTCCCTCTAGTGGCAGGAGAAAGAAATGCATTCAGGGTGACGCCTCAGCTGGAGCGTTCTAGTCGCAAACAAATGTTGAGGCTACAGGTGATCTGGGCACTTCTTCATTCCACAACAATACTGCACGAAAGCGGATGTAGTTGTAGCACTAACAGCACAAATCAGGAACTGATTGTAAAACGTAACAGAGATATTCACAAGAATCGGCAAAGGAAGGAAGTGCCAAATCAGAATGAATGAATATTCTTTTTTTTTATTCAACTCTCTTTGAATGAAAGTTTGAGCATCTTGTTTCTGCTAGAGCTGACTTTTTTTCCCTTTACTAAACTTAATTTACTTTTTCTTATCTGCATTTTGTTTTTAAGAGTTTCAAATGTAACTGAATGATATTTTAGTAATGTTTGCTTGTTTTGCAGGAATTTCCTTTCAGAGGCTGGTTAGAGAAGAGCAGGGCCTAAACACAGCCAACCAGATCTCTAAAACAATGTAAGCCCAAATGTCAATGTTATTATTTATAATATATGATGAATAAAATTGCAAGTTTCTGACAGTAAAAGGTTTTTTTTCAGATCTTTTGAATACAGTTTTGTGTAAAGGTTGTAAACAAATAATATCTTACCTGCTGTACATAACTCTTTAAACAGCCTCAGTTTGGAGAAATAGACTTGCTGTTAGCTCATCAGTCTAGTCAGAATTCAACTGAGCATGGCCAGGACTAAAGAAAAATTAATGTTTGTCTTAAAGGAGTTTATCCATTCATTATCTTTACTCACGTCTTCCTTTCTGGGTAACGGGGGGTCACTCTAGCAGTCAGTGTGCGAGGGGAGGGATTATACCTTGGATGAGTTGCATGTACATCACAGACACAAAGAGACACATTCAATTTTAAGACAAGTTTAGAGTTTCCAATTAGCCTAATATGCTAATAGGTTTTTGGTCTGTGGGAGGAAACCACATGTACAGAGATAACGTGCAATGGCAACAAATCACTTTTGTCTTCTCTCTCAGATCAGCTGTCAAATCATCAGTTTGGTCAGAAATAAACTATTTCTCCAACCTGAAGAGCTATCTACAAAAATGAAGATATTAATTGTACATAAATTTTCTACAGAGCTCAATTTTTAAAAGATTTGATCTCTTTTTGTGGAATTTTAGGTCATGTTTAGATATTGCCTCATGCTGTATAGTTATAGATTGTATAACACAAAATCCCCCTGCAGTTTTCCCCCTGTTAGAAAAGAGCAGAACTGTCTGCTTTGTTCATTTCATCATAAGGGTTATTTTTGCACCTTCTGCTTTTGTGCTATAGCTAGCACACTTACGTTTCATGTCACAGACTAATTTTAAAGTAAAAGGAAAATAATTGACCTTTACCTTTAAAAAATAAAAATTAATGAAAC
Source organism: Cynodonichthys magdalenae (assembly GCA_031762555.1). Taxonomy (NCBI): domain Eukaryota; kingdom Metazoa; phylum Chordata; class Actinopteri; order Cyprinodontiformes; family Rivulidae; genus Cynodonichthys; species Cynodonichthys magdalenae. The sequence goes on along the minus strand of JARVJO010000111.1, from coordinate 18,380,296 downwards.
AACCATGTTTGTGGTTAACACCTATTAACACAGAAAAATCCCTTCTCACCCTCAGAACCTCTTAAGGCCATATAAGCATCCTTTGTGTGTTATTTTCCACGTCATAATGTGTGTGTTCTGCCAACAGGACCGTGTTGCTGATGAACCCGGGTGAGGTTCCCAATGACTTCCTTACTGTGGCCGAGCAGCTCAGCAACATTCAGCACTCTCAGAAAGAAATCTATATCATGCTGATTAAACACGCCTTCCAGTCCACACTGGGCACCAAGTACCCTCTTCACAGCCTCCACAAGGCCCTGCAGGTACAAGCTGAACACCTGAAACAGTCTGCTCCAGGTGGGGGGGGGGGGGGCAAAACAAAGTGTCTGTGGGATGGATCACTGAAATTAGCATTTAAGAGAATAGAACTCCAGTAAATCCTGTTCGTGTTAACATTACTTTGTTTCTTTTGCAGGCAAAAACTGTAAATATCTTAGAGGAAATTTTCTGTGCAGTGAGCGACATTTTGGAGACTGCCGCTTTAATGAGCGACCCGCTGAACGCACGCAGTCATGTCATCCAGGAACTGGAGAATCTGCAAAAGACTCTGGAAATCTCCTCATCCAATGGGAGGACGTCTGATGGTAAGAGGGCTGTTATTCAGATTTCTAAAGACGTTTTGAAAGGTGCAAAACTCTCCTGCTGCCTGAAATTCCTACATACATCAACTTTATTCTCTAAAGACTAATAGTAATTTACTGTTCTAATAATCTAGGCTGACAGAATGTCAACATTTTGATGTATAAACTGTTTAAGAAGTGTTAAAAAAAATGATTTAAAAATGGAAGAGTTGCTTCCACTGGCTCACTAATATAGTTTTTTTCCAAAGCTGTGAAAGGACTAACAAATAGAAATTGCATGGAAACAGATGACATCTGAATTGCAAATCCATCCTTATTAAATGAAAAACCGACACTCTACTATAAGATATTTAAGTATATTTTTAAATTTGAGCTGTGTATAATAGAAGTCTTTGTTCTTTTCTCAGGAATGCTACAGACGTTACCTTTGCCTACAGCCAAAACGTACATGTTTCACTGGGAAAAGGATAATTTTGGTAACATTTGCAATAATACTCCATTTATTCGTATATGCATGTTATGCCATTATCTAATTATGAGTATTTTATTTTTAACAGATGTTCTCAACACCCTTTTGGAGCAAGACCCTGATGATTTGGTCACTAACGGGCAGCCTCTGGAGGAGAGGGAGGTCGAGTTTGTCGACGACGAAGACGATGAGGAGGAGAAAGAGGAGGAGGAGGAGCATGGAGTGGTATCGGCCTCGATCGTCCACAATGGCTACAGCGGCAACCATCGTGCTTCCACCTTCTCCACCATCTCCTCCACCTCTAAAGACTCCATGTTTTCCACCCTGTCGGGGGCCTCAGAGTCCTACTCCCCTTCCCTCTTCTCTGTCGCCTCCGGAGTCGACAGCGACTACTTCGATGATTCTGACGACTACATCAGCTCCTCCCCGGGGGCGGAGAAATGTTCCTCGAGGTCTGGCAAAGTCTCATCTCGTCTCAGCCAGCAGTTCTACCGGATCTTTCCCAAACCCAAGCAACCGCGGACAATTTACCGAGCCAAGAGCTTGTGTAACTCTGAATCCAAAGAACCCATAGTGGGGCGAGAAACTCGTTCCAACTCACTGCCCCAGCAGGTCAAGTTATTTAGTCCTGAGCCCTTACCTAAGCCACAAAGTCAATCTCTCCGACATGTCTGCTTTCGAAGAAGGCCTATTCTGAGCAGTGATGAGGACAGTAAGAACATTACGCTCAGGGTGGTGGTGTTTGGTGCTGATCATGTGGCAGGGAAGGTGGCCCGAGCCTACAGCAGCCTGAGGGAGAAGGAGAGTGAGTCTCCACGTCTTACCAGAGTCTTTAAACTTGAGTTCTACTTTGTGCCTGTCAAGAGGGACGTAGCACTCGGACATCGAAGGCCTTCTGTTCCTTTGGTACAAACTGGATCTCCGAAAGGATCAACCCTGTCTTCTGTAAGTGGGAAAAATACTGAGACTCTAATTTTTATTTCATTTTTTTTTATCTGCTCCCTTCAGAGATCACAACAGATGTTCAGCCTGCATCTTTCCACATCCATATTTTAGATTCTACATATTCTGCCCAATATCCATCCTCTGCACATGTTCAAACTATCTCAACCTAAGATGTCCCTCTAACATAACAATCCTGTCCATTTTGGTCTATCTCAATGAGAAGCTTAACATTTTCATCTCTGCCACCTCTAGTGCCCTCGCTTGTCTTTCTGTTTGTACCACTGTCTCCAAACTGTACATTATACCATGTCTTACTATCACTATTCACTAAACTTTTACATTTTTAGCCATCTTTCTGTCACAAGTCACCCCTGACAGTCATCTCCACCCACTCCACCCTGCCTGCCTGCTTCTTCACCTCTCCTGTATTCTGCACATTGTTTTGAATGGTTAACCCGGGTACTTTAACTCCTCCACTTTCACTGTGTTTATTCTCTGGAACTTCACTGTTCCACCCACCTCCCTCTGATTCACACACTGATTCTGTCTTGCTTCCATAGACTTTTATTTCCTCCTCTGTTCAGGGTACACCTTCACCTCTCTGGGCTCTCTTTCACCTGCTCACTACTTCCGTTAAACACAGTGTTTTCTGCAAACAAACCAATAACACTGAGTTAATTGCCTTTATTTGTTTACAGAAATGGATTTGAAAACATGTCAGCTTCCCTATTCTCAAAAAAATCAACAACAAAAAATTCCTTTTATACTCTGTTTAGTCAGCTTAGATTTCCTGATCCGACACGTATGAGCTTTGCTAACAAAGCCTTTTATTCATTGCAAAATGAGTCAAAATGTGCAAAAAAGCAGTATTTTATGAAAAGCAACCTTCAAAAATGTCAAACTTTTTTGTTTTATTCCAGATTTCTGTGTGAAAGTCAGATCATGTCCAACATTGACTTTTGAACACCTGGCACAGAGTTTAGTATAAAACTTCAGTTTTACTTGTGTTAATTATTTGAATTTATTTTTTTCCTCATGCAGGATCAGAACCATGTGGGCACAGGTGACAGCACAAATGACATTGCACACCTACTGGGCATGTTGGACCCATGGTACGAAAGAAACACCCTCAGCTTGCTCAAGCTTCCCGCCAGCGTTGTCTGCCAGGTACAAGTTGAACATTAACTCTTATTGCCTCATAAATACCTTATAACAACATGTTTCACTTAGACCTTTTCCCACCACCTCACTGTGTGGCTCTACTGTAATATATACTGTAAATGTTGCAGCAAACCTCAAAAACAGAGTCTGAGTCCTACGACAGTTCATACGAGCAGCGTCTTCCCATCCTGGCTGACTTGGTGTTGTACTACTGCCGCTTTGCTGCTCGGCCAGCTCTAATCCAGCTTTATCAGGCTGAGGTAAGGAACACTGTGGACCTAAAATACATAAGCAGCCATGATTCAACAGCTACTTTCTTTCATACCATAGTGCCATTTTTGATTAGAATAGAAGTAGGACAAAGAAAGTCATAATAACCAAGTTTCAGATCCATTGGCTAATTCATGAATTGTTTTTTTTAATGTAGTTGACATTGGCCAGTGGAGAGAGAAGAACTGAAGTGTTCATCCACTCCCTGGAGCTGGGTCACACCGCAGGAACACGAGCCATTAAAGCCATGGGTGAGCATCGCGGGCCAAACACGTGTCGCAGTAACCTGTCCAAAGTTCTGTGTAACAAAATGCATCATTGCTTGTTATGTAGCTCAGAACAAATTATATTTATGGAAAAGGAACTTCTGCTATTTCTAGAACATGATTCACGTCACTTCTACTTTCCTAGTTTCATTTGTCACCACTGCTTGTACTTCTGATATGGGATTTCTGAGCAGAAGTAAAAATCCAGGGAAAGCTTTTTAGATTTTATTTCCCTTAGTTACTGGCTTGTATATTCTTCATTACTTGCTGTTTTGACAAATTGTTGCCTCATCAGAAAGTGTAATTCAGTGCTTTAAATATTTATTTCTTACTTTACTACCAAACTTCTACTCAGTTGTTGATTACTGCATGTTTGAATGTTTCTCTTTTTTATTTTTATTTTTTTCCTATTTAGGTGCAGCAAGTAAACGGTTTGGCATTGATGGAGACCGAGAAGCTGTGCCTCTCACGCTGGAGATGGTGTACAACAGAGTAAGATTACATTATCAGGAGCCGCTACAGATCTTATGCTTCTTTGCGTTCAAATGTGGAATTTTATAATGCATTTCATTTTAGCTAGTTATTTGAGCCTTTAAGAGAAGCTTCATGTTGCTTTGAGACTGTTGGTGTCACAAACTGAGAGTTGGGAGGGTGGGAATGTGAGTTTTCTGCTAGGGGTACAACCCTACAAAAGTTCAACCTTGCTCATGCTGCCCCCGTGACCTGACTCTGAATAAGTGCAGGATGGATGGATGGATAGATGGATGGATGGATGATGGACAGAGTGTATTGTACAAATGACAGAACAATGTGGCCCATACGTACTGAGCAATCTTGAAGAACCCACAGCACGCACAGGAAGTGATAAAAACCCGACCACACCTGATACCCCATCCCCTGTGGTGTTCCCTGAAGTGTGCCGAGTTGCCCAACGAAAACTTTCACCACCAGATTTATCAATTCATCAGCTTCTCCTTCATGACTATAAGCTAATCTTCATCTTATGTTCTCTCTCAGGTGGTTATTAGTGGGAGAAGTCAGAGGAAGAGAGAAACCAAAGTCTGCACTTCAGTCAACTTGAGCAAAGCGTGCAAGAACCCCGAGGAGCTCGGTATGTTGTTAATAGTTCAAATAAAGATGCAACACTTAGTTTTTGTTTCAAAGAATTTGCATTGTGTGTTTAAAAAATGAAAACATTTCCTGTGTTAGTTTTGATTTCAGTAAGCAAATTGTATTGTTTCGTGTTGCATGCTTTCTTTTTCACACGACTGTAAGTAGGACATGTTTAAAAAAAGAAAATCCTGATTAACAAACACAAAGCAACAATGCTTCTGAGGTTGAATTGATGGTTATTAAACAGTGCAAACAAAAACTATTTGTTTTTTATAATTTACTTATCTGCAATTTTTTGAGCTTTATTTACAGTAGCTAGACTTTATCTCCAGTGCAGATGAGCTTAGATTTTTGTAGCTTTTGCAAAAAGAAAAAGCTGTCAGAAAAGAATTTAAATGTTTGCTTAAATCTCTTCCAGACTCGAAGATGGAGTGCCTGCAGCTCACCATGACCGAGGTCCTGAAGAGACAAAACTGTAAAAGCAAGAAGGGCTACAACCAGGTGAGCTCCAGATGACATCAGCCTGTCTCGGTGGTTTGTGGTCTGAGCAGCTCCGCGTCGTCGTGTTACACAAACATCGCAGCGTGTCGCCTTCAAAGGCATAGACCTAAATACGTCCTCGATAGCATCTCAGCCTCCCGGAAGACTTCTTCGTCTCACAAATCAAACTCGTGTGAGAGCAGGTTTTTCAACAAACCGCTCGACAGGGAAACAAAAACTAGAAGCCACAACACACAGGAAACACTTGCATTTGTTTTGCTTGTGTACGCTTTGGCAAAAACCTTTTGTTTTATAGCTCAGTGTGTTCAATCTTGAGTTGTGAGCAGATTGTTGACCTGTTTTAAAATCACAGGTTTACAATTACAGTAGACTAACTCCAGCAACGTTCTGTGGTATTAAATACCATTTAATAGAGTTATTAAAAAGATTGAGTGTTTTTGTTTTGCTTGTATTTGCAGCAACTGACTGTAACAGAAGTGAAGGTGGACAAAGTGCAGGTCAGCGGGACCGGAAACACAACATTTGCTGTGTGTTTGGACCAGGATGAGAAGAAGATACTACAAAGTGTCAAAAGGTATGAAACTGAGACAGGCTTATGGAGACACTGATGAGAAATGTGTTTCCCTCTTAAAAAAAAAAAAAAGTTATAAAAAAAGAAATATACACATTGACAAAATTGTTGGAACCCCTTGTTTAATGAAAGAAAAATCCACAATAGTCACAGAAATAACTAGAATCTGACAAAAGTTATAATCTATGAAAATGAACAAATGAAAGTCAGACATTGCTTTTCAGCCATGCTTCAACTGAATTAAACAATTAAATAAAATAAAACTCATGAAACAGGCCTGAACAGAAATGATGGTACCCTTAACTTAATATTTTGTTGCACAACCTTTTGAGGCGATCACTGCAATCAAACAATTCCTGTAACAGTCAGACTTCTGCACCTCAGCAGGTATGTTGGTGCACTCCTCATGAGCAAACTGCTCCAGTTGTTTCAGGTTTAAAGGATAACTTTTCCAGACAGCATCTTTCAGCTCCTTCCAAAGATGCTCAATAGGATTTAGGTCAGGGCTTGAGTTTTATAATTTTTTTTTATTCTGTTGAAGCATGGCTGAAAAGCAATGTCTGAATTTCATTTGTTCATTTTCATACAATTTGTATTTCTTATTACTTTTGTCAGATTCAAGTTATTTCTGTGACCATTGTGGGTTTTTCTTTCACTAAGCGAGGGGAACCAACAATTTTGTCTATGTGTATCAGTTGACCATACCTCTCTGAATGACCTCAGTGTGGAGAAAAAGAATAACAAGCCGGCTAGTCCGAACAGAACCACGACCAAAATGGATCGTTGTCTTCGTTTTAATAATGTGATGTGAAGCTAGGAACCAGCTCATTCTTACTCCTATCCAACATAAACTCTGTTGTTTTTTTTTTAAACCAGTAAGATGTTAATTTTCATAACTTCTTACTCAGAGCTCTGCCTCCAAATGACTGAAATTTCTCTGTTTTTTAGAGAAATTATCTTTCAGCACATTAATGGTTTCTTCCTTCTTGTAGTTTTGGCTTACCTTGCATCATGTGCCTCAATTTACACCCACCTCTGAGCTCAGCAGTGTTTTTTTTTTTTTCTAACCCCATGTTTCTGTCTGCACGTCTCTTTAAGGTGTGAAATATCAGTCTGCTACAAACCTGACAGCTCCACTGACTGGAGGTTGAGAAAATCTCAGACTTCCGCTCAGATCCAGCCTCTGAACCCCACCTTCTGCTCCCTCCTCTGCCTGCCCGTCGTCACCTTCAGCGGGGCTCTTCCCTGAGATCCCTCCTCGCTGTTTTTTATAGACTCCAAACATTTAGCACTGATGTAAATGTTGCACAAATTGCAAAGGAAGAGCACATTAAGGAACACGCTCCTCTTGTCTTGAAGTTGTGTTCATATTCACACGGTGCAGGACTTGAACAGCGGTGCAATGCAACTTTTGGAAACCTGAATACTTCATGCAGAAACTCGGCTCTGGCTGCATTCAAATCAATCAAGACACAGGAAAACAAGAATGACTTTAGAAAAAAAAACTGCTGTACAGTTGTTCAACAGAAAGCAATCTTTTGTTCATATGAAGGAAACCGTTTCAAGTTTCATTCTTCAGGTTTCAGCTCCTCTTTTTGTTTGCAGACAGAACTGACTTTAACCTCAGTCACGCTAGAGTGTCTTCAAGCTGTTTAGGGTGATTTGAGTATATAAGTATGCTGGCTCAGGGTCCTACAAAGAGAATAAGAAATTTCTCGTAATACATATTTTTTTTTTTTGCCTCAATCTGTTGTAAAAACTCTTAACTCCGCTTCAATAAGAGTGGAAAAACTGAGACTATCTGAGAATGCACACTATAAATATACAGTATGTACAGGTTTTGCTTTTAACATAGGTTTTTGTATACTATAAATTTTAAACGGCAAGACTTTTTATGCCTTTTATTATAGAATATTTTTCTCCCAAGGAGTTTAGTTAAAATGCAATAATAAATATGATCAGCAGGGGGCCATGTTGACTTCTCAATA
>JARVJO010000111.1:18314089-18324138 GCA_031762555.1 Cynodonichthys magdalenae | reverse complement strand
CGACTCGTGGTGGAAAAAGGTCGAGGCTGTCGTTCAAACGCCAGAATCCTGCACACCTTTACATTTCACCGTGAGCATGAGGAGTGCTGCAGACACGTCTACGGGAGAGATGAATGGAGACGCTGTGTGTGTACTGTGTACTGTGTGTATACTGTGTGTACTGTGTGTATACTGTGTGTACTCTGTGTGTGCTCTGTGTGTATCTGTGTGTACTGTGTGTATACTGTGTGTACTCTGTGTGTGCTCTGTGTGTATCTGTGTGTACTGTGTGTACTGTGTGTACCGGATGAGAGGTACAGTAGCTGTCTTGGCTTGGTTACTATGGTTACCATGGTTTTATTGTACACTCCTTGTTTCATCAAGTTGTGCAACTTAAAAAACTACAGTGGATTCTAAAGCACGGCTGCATGTGCTGCAAGGGAAGAGAACAAGTTTCTTTAATGTTCAGACTTTTTTTTAATGTTCTCAAAACTGCAAGTGAAAACAATTTTACCTGACAAGATTTTTTATAAATGTCAGTCTTCTTTCACTTTTCTCTGACTGGTTTTATAATTAAAGTCCAACACCCACCATATTTTTAATATTACACATCTAGCAAAATATGCATCCATCAATCCATCCATCCATCATCTTGTTACTTTACTTGTTCTGGAGTCGGGTCATGGTGGCAGTAGCTTGAGCAGGGAGGCTCAGACCTTTCTTTCCACAGCCACCTCTTCCAGCTCTTCTGGATTCCAAGACATTCCCAGGCCAAACAAGAAACATAGCCTCTCCAGCATGTCCTGCGTCTTCTTCTGGGTGTCCTCCCAGTCGAGGCAGCCAGTTGGCACCCTTACCAGATGCCTCAACTGGCTCCTCTCTATGTGGAGAAGCAGCGGCTGTACTCCGAGTCTCTCCTGGATAATTAAACTTCTCACCCTATCTGAAAGAGTGAATCCAGCTACCCTATGGAGAAAACACATTTTGACTGCCTGTATTCATGATCTCGTTCTTTTGGTCACTAAACTTCATACAAGGGAGGGTGGGAATGTAGACCGATCAGTAAACAATACTGTAGACGCTACCCCAATTAGGGATGCAACCGCACATGTATCTATACCGAATCGTTCAATACAGTAACTTTAGGTTCAATACTATGTATCAAACAGTACAGATTTTTAAATTTTATTTATCAACTTGTCCTCTGAAGATGCTCTGTGTTGAAGGATCAGTGGATCTGTGTTCGACTACTCCACCTAGGCTGCATTGTCGAGTTCAGATCCACTGAGAAACTTGCTGTTTCAGCAACATTTAATTTAAAAACTGCACTTTTGAGATTAAACAAATGTTCATAATTAATTTCAATGAATTACAAATTAAAGAAGGGCATGGAAATTTATCTTCTTTTGTATCGAAAAATTATTGAACCGTGAGACTAAAGTATCGAACCGAACCGAATCGTGAATTTTCTGTATCGTTGCACCCCTAACCCCGATCCATCTGTCAATCTCATGCTCTATTCTTCCCTCATTCATGAACAAAACCCATGAGATACTTGAACTCCTCCACTTGAGGCAGAACCTCACCCCCAACCCAGAGAGAGCAATCCACAGTTTTCCAACTGAGGAGCATGGACTGAAATTGGGACGCGCCGATCCTCATCCTCACGACACGATGATGACGCCAACAGGACCACATCGTCTGCAAAGAATTATGAATAAAATTGTGAATAGCATTGGTGACAATGGGCAGCTCTGGAGGAGTCCAACTCCCACCCTGAAGGGGTCCGACTTACTCCCAGCAATGCAAACCAAACACTCACACTGCTTGTAGAAAAATATATAAAAGTGTCAATAAAAGTACACAAACCAGGTTTTTAAAATATACTTTGAGACGATTTCAAGCTGTTTCAGTCAAGTGTCTAGAAACGACCCCTCCACGTCCATATATGGGGGTGACATCACGCCAGGGTTGCTATCATGCAAGGTCACCAGATTTCTATTGCGGAAGGCAGGAGACAGCTGACCCCCGTGGAAAAAACACCCCCCACCTCATTTCTGACTGAGGCCCAAATTAATTATTTTTATACATTAGTGCTCAGTGTACGTGCTTGACTCTTCAAAGATGCAGAAGAGTGATGCTGAATAAAAAGAAGCCACTTGTTGCCATGGAAACCTGAAGCACAAATACCTGTGAAGGTACTCTCAAAAGCCACACATTTGATAATGCATTTATCTGTCAGTAACAAGTCAAACACACAATGTGTGTTAATATTTTATAATCAGGTTACAGTAGAGCAGCTGAGAGGTAAATAAATACAACTGTAAATATTTCAATATCAGGGTAGCTACTAAAAATGTGACAGATGTGGAACAAAAGAGGATTTTAGATGTGGCTAAAGAACACTGCAAACTGGTCACATCTCTCTGTGGAGTTCTTTGATCACACCAGGACCAGAACTGTGTGTCCTGGATAATTACCGGTCCGCTAACATCTGAGCTCAGAGTTTGTCAGCTGCTGGACTGCAGGCAGCTGGAAGCAAGCTTCCCATTCTTTCATGTGCATTACCATGGTGATGAGCTGTACTGTATGAAACATGCAGATAACCTTGTTACATTCACTTGTTTTGGACCTGTTGGTTTTTACTTGATCTGTGTCATTTACAGTGACAAGGTTTCCTACTTGTTGTCACAGGTGGCAGGTGTCTTTAGTTTCACTCAAGCAGTTTTTCAAGGAAAACATTGATTATAAACATTGTGAGTAATCTCTGCCTCTCACACAGTGACCGCTGGAGACAGGTACCAGCTCCCCTGTGACTCAAAGAGGAAAAAGCAGATAAACAAAATGGATGGATGAATGGATAGATGAATGCATGTAAAACAATTACAAATCCTATTCTTGTTTTACAGAAAAGAGCTAGAATTATCACTAGAAAACATTACTGTCATCCATCAAATATATTATTTTATCAGTTGAAATTATTGAAATTCTATGAGTTGGTTGATTATAATATTTTACAGGTTATGTATAGGACTCACAAAAACACATTGCCTTTAAACCTCCAATTTAATTTTGTTAAGAGAGAAAGTTATTACAATCTCAAGGGGATAGAGATATTTGTGAAACCTAGAACCAGTTTGAAGGAACAGTGTACTTTAATCCAAGGAATAAGCTTATGGAATAATCTGGAGAGTGATGTGAAAAAATGCCAGATCAATGTTTATGTTTAATAAAATGATAAAAGTTGGTTTGTTAAAGAAATATGGAATGGAATAATGTGTATGAATTGTTGTTTGCCATGGTTTGGATGCTGTTTTTGTTTAGTTTTGTTTTGTGTAAATTACTTCTGTTTAAATTTATTCTTGGTAAAAAAGGGGCAGATATAAGATATTTTCTTCTTTCTGCTGCCTTTCATTTTATTTATATTATTTTCTTCTGTTCTGTATAGTGTTAGTTTTGTACTTAATGACATTCATAAATTTAAAAAAGTTATAGATTAGTCTGACCACCACTGTATTAACTACAAAAATATTTTTTAATAAAAGATTAAATAAAAGAAAATCATTGCTAAGCCTTAAGCAGATCATTCGTATGAGCATTGAAGTGCACAAAAAACAAGAGAGATTAAATACAGTTGCTGATCAAACACTTACCTGCCTGCCCACTCTCCATCACTGCTATTGCCTGTCCTACTTCTGGATTGTCACTCCTTCTCCTCTTATTTGAAATTAAAAAAAGAACAAAAAAACAAGACTGAATAATCTATACATTCTCTATTGATGTCACTACAAAAAGATATAAATAAAATATAAGGCTCTAAATAAATCAGGAGGTACCAAAAAATATTTGCTCAAAGGCGTGAACCCTTTGCAATCAGCTTGTTTATTTTATTATTACATTTTTTTTTCATTTTTTGTATGTTTTTTACTTAAATTGCAAGACATGTTACAATAAAGGTGAACATTTTTAAAGACTTTATTATACTTTTCACATCACAAAAACTGCCCAATATCATGTAAATAAACATTTAGTTACAATAACTGAATAACTTTTCATGATATTAAACGCTATGAATAAAATCCCAGTAAGAAAGCCGCTTCCTAAATGAAGAGCAACTCTCTGGCGCCACCTTGTGGTCGCACGGAGTAAGCACGAGTCAATGAGCAAAGCAGCGCCTCGCAGTGCTCCTCCGTAAAGTCGGGTTACACGTCAGTGTGGAACCTGTACTGGTGCGTGGACGTGTACGCGCGCGTCAGGCGATTCCCGGATGCTCTGGACAGAAACATGGACCGAGTGGTGGTGGAAGTGCCGATCAACAACGGTGAGATATGTGCCAAACACGCCTCGGGAAGGATTTATAACATCTCCTGCGCGTTGCACTACGTGTGTGTCTGTGTGTGGAATGGTGTGCGCATGCTCCGCCTCCTGTGACGCGTTCAAAGCCACTGCGGGCCTGTGAGCTCCGTGTCTGTCTGCCTGGCTTGTGTTTGAACTGTAGCTGCAGGCCGCTCGCCCTCAGCGGGAGGAATCAGAGCTGCTGCCACTCAAAAGCCATCAGCCTCCATCAGGAGTTAGTGTTTATACACGTAGTAATAACATGTAATTACACAGAGTTAGACAGGAAGAGATGCTCCTCTAACTTTGTCCAGTTTACTTGCAAGTAGGAAGTGTTCTAATTTTAACAACTTAACACATTTTACAGGACACAAAAAATACAAACATGAATAAGTAAATAAATAATCTGTTTCTAACTTCAGGGTTTTCCATTTCATGCCCTTCCACAACGCCCCGAAAGCGTCAGGTGCGTTTCTCAGCTCGCCATGACATCATCCTCCTGCGAGAGGTCATCGCTCAGAACCCGTTTGGATCCAAAGAGCCAGGTTTGTTTTTTTCACATGGAAACACTCTCACATGTCTAAGTTGCAGCTCTTGTGGTTCTTAAGGACGTCGGGTCTCATACGTGTGTCCTTTCAGGACGGATATGGGCACGAGTCGGGGAGATCATCACCGCAGCCCTGCAGGAGGAGAACTTTGAGGTGGACGCCAGGAGGTGCAGGGAGAGGACCATGCTGCTGCTGGACTACTACAAGAAGCAGGACTTCCCCAGCCTGCGCAGGTCAGTCCAGTCAGTCCAAACCTTAAAGCTGTACTCTTTATTTCAGGACGTATTGTTCCGGTTCTGATCTGTAGAGACCTGAAGATGGGTTCAGATTTACTGTGTGTGTATTTTGTCTTACCTCAGGTTTGGAACAGAGAGGTTGTACGCCCAAAAGGAGGATCTGCTCCATGAGGTTCTGGAGCTGGAGGCTGAGAAGGGGCTGCTGGCCAGTGGTGAGGCCACAAAGTACCAGGTGAGAGTCAGTTATGCTGCAAAATAAGCTGTTTAGCAGAGAAGATTTGGCTAATTTTTCATGTACGCCACCCATGCTCTACTGCTCATCCCACAAATGCATGTTCCTTACAAATGTGGCACCATTTAAAAGGGACATTAACAGGCTTTTCAACAGTTTAAGATTTAGAATTGTGCTGAGTATATATTTACTGCAAGTTCTGGTCATGATGCTCTTTTGTGTTTATTTATTTGGTTAAAAATTAATTTTGAATATTTCTTTTAAAGGATGAAGAGCAAAGGAATCATGTTCTAGAAGAACTAACGCTACCAGAACAGGACAAACCCAACATCACACAGCTTCCTGCAGGTCAGAACAGTTTTACTCAAGGTGTAATTTGAAAAGCAGATATGATTGATGTGATGAGTGCAGTTTTAAAAGCGTTAATTAGAGTTGGGTGTTCCTGACCATTTGATGAGAGTCACGAGACGTACATAAATTTGTTCAAGCACCTGGACGGTGTGTGTATCATTTGTTCTACTGATTTTTCTTTTCTTGATCGCAGAAGCAGAAGAAGACCGCGAGCAAATGGCCGAGCTCTCGGCGGCGCCCACAGCCAAGCGGCCGTGCCAGTGCTGCTGCCAGACGTACTCGGAGATTCTCAGTTTCCTGGAGAAACGTTCGGAGGCGGAGCAGCGGCTTCGGGAGGAGGAGCTTGCACTGCGCAGAGAGGAGCTGGAAATTCAAAGGAGTATTGGATTTTGTTGCTCTTTATCAAACACAAGAAAATGTTGATAAATCAATCAATTTTACAGATACTGAGCTAAAACTTGATGAAGCTGAGTCATTCTGAACATGTACTCTGAGTACAGCACGTTGCACACATTTTAGTTTTTAAAGTTTGACCAATTTTAACCAACTTCTGTAAAGATAGAGATAAGTTGTCTAAAGCTGGAGGGGGAACAGGAGCTCAAAAGTCCTGACAGAAGCAGAAGAATAACAGAGAAATAGGAGTGGGTTCTGGGATTGCAGATTGTTTTAATGTTTTTGTTGTGTTGTTAATCAAACATATTTTTAATTTCAGGTAAAATCGCTCTGGAGAGAGAACGTCTGGAAGCAGAGAGGACAGAAAGGGAGCGGAGGTTTGAGCTGGAGAGCCAAGAGAGGCAGGTGATTTTAGATCTGCTGAAAGAGAAGGTGCTGAAAGGCTGAAAATAAAAAAAAGCCCCCCACCCACCTGCAGCGGGCTGTGGATGTCTAAGCAGACGGCTGGAAAGAGGAAGGAAAACAGCTAAAACTTGAAGTGAGAAGATCAAACAGAGGAACAGTGAGCTGAAATTTCAAAAATGAGCGGACTGATGCAGGATTGGCCGGTTGATTTTTTCTGTCTGAACATTTGAACAGAAAAGGAAAAGCTGAGTGCCAGACGCTGGCAGGAAGTACATGCAGCTGCTTCAGAAGGCTACTCGTGTTTTAAACTGAATAAAGTTTTTCTCTTTCTCTTTTATCAATTCAATACCGTTTGAAAACGTGTTTCTAAAAGTTCAAACTCCTTCCAAAGAAATCATTAATCTATACATACTGTTTTTTTTATTTATCATTGACACCTGCTGCTCAATAGTGACAAACGTTTCAGTTTCCACAGCAGCAGGTCTTTTACCATCTCTGATACAAAAGTTCACTGTTGCTGATCCAAAAAAAGAGTCAAAACAAGCTGCCTAATTACTAATATGAAATTATATTGCTAATTTATATATTATTATATTACTAATTGAGACTTTAACATTTAAAACAGCCCATAATGGGTAATTGTTTTTGATATACCATAGATGCGGGGTTTAAATACCGGAATACCACATATATTTATCTAAACAAAAAAGTTTGAGGACTAGTTTTTAACTAGATCTATTAAACAAAATCTCCACAAGAAGGCAGTAATTAGAAGCTCTATGCATAGAATCTGCGGCAATAATATCTCACGAAGAAGAAAAATTAGCTTTCTGATTGGCTTTTCCGAAAGTCAGTTCCTCTTAAACATCCAATGAATGTGAGCGCGACGCGTGTTGTTTTTTTCCTCGACCTCTAAAGAAACAGTTGTTTTATAAATGCTGAGTAAAATTACTCGGACGTCGTTTAATGTAATCTTAGGTAAACGAATTGGTAAAGTACTTTATTTTCTATCTTTTAGAGTCATTAAAACAACTTTAAAACATTCTGGTTGTACTTCTGGACGGTTCTGTTTCTGACGACCCCAGTTGGGATTTAGGGAAACACGGCTAGGTTTTCCACGATCTGCTAGCGATTTTCTGATAGTCGGGACTTCTTTTTCTTCTGTTGTTTGTACACTTCGTTGCTTCTACGTGGAACATTCTCTGTTTTTAAGTTACTGTTTAGTATACACAAAACAATCCACTGTTTACATTCTCTAAATTTAGGTTTAACCTTCAGTTCACGACGGTGGCAATTTGAGCTAAGAATCGCATGAATTTGAAATGAAAATCGTGTCGCCGCTTTTCTGAAAGAAAAAAAAAGGAACACCACAGCTTTCAGGGCAGCGAGGCCAGTATGCCCATCAGACGTTTTGGGGGTCACAGGTCTCTCGTTTCTTGTTCTTCGACCACTAGATTATCGTATGGTTACACGAGGAAAATGAACATTTCAAGAAGTGGCTACCGTGTTTTCACCGCCAACTCCACCACAGCCTGTACCGAGCTGGCCAAGAAGATCACAGAGTAAGTTAGACTTCTGTAGAAATGTGACTGAACCTGCTTTTTTTGTATTTGTATAATAATCGAGATGAGTACAAAATAATCTGGGAAAGTTATTCCACATCTTACTTTGTGTAAATCATAAAAAACAATGTTTTGCCACTTACATCAACGTGGATAATTTTGTTGATGCCTTTTTAAAATAATGTAAATGGAGCCAAAAAGTTCTTGTTTTGTCTCATCAATTCCAGAGACTTCTAAATTTATCGAAAGCATTTTTGTGTATTCCTGACTGGCTTTAGTGGAGCCCTCAAAATGAAACAGATGGTTTGATCAAGAATTTAGTTTTGATTATATTATGTTCATATTGTTTTGATGGGTGCCACCACGCATGAACCCTAATTTAGATAGGATTTGGCACCACCAGTTAATGATCACCGACATAAAGATTTCTATCTTTTTTTTTCCCCCTTTCCCAGACGTTTGGGCGTGGAGTTGGGCAAATCAGTGGTTTTTCAGGAGTCCAATTCAGGTAACACTAAGCTACTTGTCCAGACAACTGAATTTCCACACAAAAAATGTCCTTTTGCCTTGAGTTCTGAACCAACAGTCACATTCTTTTATTTCTTTTTTTTTCAGAGACTAGAGTCGACGTGAAAGAATCTGTCCGTGGACAGGACATCTTTATTATTCAGACCATTCCCAGGTGAGACAGAAGGTTAAGCTTGTTATTTTAAACTTTAATGGCCTCCAGCTCCAAACCAAAACATACTAGACAAAACCCCTTTTTTTTGTTTTTAATTCTAATGACGACCTCGATATTTGGTGTTAAACTAGCATTATCCTATTGATAATGCTGAAGCAATGAGGAGGTAGTGTGATGATATTAATGACTTATTTTCCTAGAAGATAAAGACACGCCTTTTTTTATGACTTATGACAACTTCAATATAGGCTCTGTATTGTTTCTCAGAGATGTTAACACTGCCATCATGGAGCTGCTGGTCATGGCTTACGCTCTGAAGACATCTTGTGCCAAGAATATCATCGGAGTCATTCCATACTTTCCCTACAGCAAGCAGTGTAAGATGAGGAAGAGAGGATCTATTGTCTGCAAACTGCTTGCTTCCATGCTCGCTAAAGCTGGTAAGAGCCGGGTGCACGTTACAATTCCATGTTCAGTTTCTGAGCTTGTTGGAAACACGTTTTTACTTGTGTATTTGTACTTTAAAGGTGTTACAGTTTAATCTGAAGCCATATTTATTAAAAAACCTGGATGTTATGTTTCTGGCGTTGCAGGGCTCACTCACATCATCACTATGGACCTTCATCAGAAGGAAATCCAGGGTTTCTTCAACTTTCCTGTAGACAACCTGAGAGCTTCACATTTCCTCATCCAGTACATCCAGGAGCAGGTTTGGCTTCAGTAAATTGTAGATATTTTGTTTATTTATTGATGCTCAGGGTTGTGTTTTTAGGGTTTAAAATCACGTTTTTTCTCTCCTCAGATTCCAGATTACAGGAATGCTGTAATTGTTGCAAAGTCTCCTTCAGCTGCTAAGAGGTATTCAGCACTCTTAAAACCATCAAAACTTAAAAATTCTAATAAGTCTTAAATATGCATGAGGTAGAAGTAGCTGTGTGGGGATCTCCTTGCCTCAACTATCTCTGTGTCTGGCTCCACTCATCTCTTCATGTTGCTGCAGCTCTTCAGCTGTGCTTTATTCTGAAGGAGTAACACATGTTGACGACTACATTATCCCATTATATTCTGTGTCTCAGACAACAATGGAAGCTCAGCAAACGAGGGCCGGATAAAATGTTGATGGTCCGGAGCAGTTACATAAAAAATGGTTTAGTGCTGCATGGTGGAAATGGAAACAGTTTTTTTGGGAAACTTCTTTCTTTTCTTTTTGGCCCATTGTTTTCTTTTTATGTTGTCAGTTTCTCTGACCCCTGTCTGTCTGTCTGTCTGTCTGTCTGTCTGTCTGTCTGTCTGTCTGTCTGTCTGTCTGTCTGTCTGTCTGTCTGT
>JARVJO010000111.1:18273461-18286817 GCA_031762555.1 Cynodonichthys magdalenae | reverse complement strand
GTGTATGCCAAAAACACTGTCCCACATTGTAGGGAATACCAGCCCGCACGCACACACACACACACACACACACACACGTCCTTTTTGCATAACTAGAAAAATATGTAAATCCAACCATATTTCATTTTGATTGAAAGTCATCACTATTGTGAGATTAACAGAGACTTTGCTGTTCTGTGTTTCTGTTTTTCTACATGTTAATGTGTGTTATGTTGCTTAGTAAAGGCAAAAGGTCCCAGTAATAATATAGCTACGAACTGACTGCAAACTTTTCAGTTAAAAAAACAACCAGGAAATAAACTAAAGCTAAAAAGTAATTAGATTATTCTGTGACCTGAAACAAAAACATCCTTCATATTTCTTTGCTTTTTTATTTGCTCCTGCTTCACACATTCAGTCCTGGTGACACACATGCACACACACCCACAAAGACTTACAAGGTGAATTTGATCAGAGCTTCGCAGCTGGTAACAAACAAGCTTACACATCCAAATTCTCATCCTCCACCATCAGTGAAAATGTCCTTAACCATCAATCAAGCTTAAATATCAAACGTCAAACAGAAAAACTGTGGGGGGGGGAGAAATTGGATTCCAGTTCTAGTGCTTCTTCACTTTTATTTTTTTAGGTGTGTGTGTGTGTGTGTGTGTGTGTTTGTGTGTGTGTGTTGCTTTTTAACTATGTGTGTGGCTATGTTTTTGCTACTTGGTGGGGACTATTTTTCAGGAAATTGCATCCTCTTGGGGACCAAAATCCCGGTCCCCATGACTTTGGAGGCTGATTTTGGGGGGGTTAGGTTTAAGACCAAGGTGTGAATTAAGTTTATGCTTGATTTAGGTTCAGGTGTGTACTGGAGTGGTTAGATTTAGGATAAAGGGTCAGGGTCAGTCTATAGAAATGACCAGTAAATGAATGGAAGTAAATGGAAAGTCCCCATGAGGATAGAAGAACAACGTGTGTGTGTGTGTGGTGATGATGACCCATGGCTCCAGGTCTTTAACCATCTGGAAATTTCTGCAGGACTTCTGCAAAGAGCAGAAGGTTTTATTGATCGTGTCGCCGAAGCTTCATGTTGGAGAAAAGTGGGAGGTCAGAATAACCTTAAAACCTGCTCCGAACACCTCCTCAGCCTCGATTATCCTGCAGGAGGTTTTTGTTGTGCAGAAGGTTCAGACTATACCTGTACTCATCTGTGGAGACATAATGTTCACTTTAATCGTAGTTTGGGTGTTTTTTTTTTATTTAATGTTGAGATTTTATGTTAACTGCAGTCTTCAGTAATTGAGCATTTGACAAAAATATATTAAAACAAACATTTACCTGAATGGATATTTAAATATTTTTTATGTGTGCATTTAAGCTTCAGTTCCATGTGATAATAAAGAAAATGTCTGCACACTAAAATGTCATTTTCATGTTCAGGGAACTGTATAAAAATCACTCTTGTGTATATAATTGTGTTGCAGCTTAGTGTTATGACTAATTTTATATATACTGCCAACAAACAGTTAATTTCTAAAATATCCAGAAAAATTTAAGAAAAAAAAAAAGACCAACAACAACAACAAACATAGTTTCATTGTTTGGCTGCTTATGTCTGGGTGTTGTACTAGAAGCTGTGACTCAGAAAATGACGAAGATCCAAACGCATCAGTCTGCTCAGTGACCTGCTCAGTCACATAACATTTATCCAACGACAAGAGCTGGAGCCGGACGAACAAATCAGTGCCACATAGCCTGCAAAAAGGATGGGTGGGATGATGTTTGGCAGATGAAACATTTTGCATCTTGTTCGCTACAGTGAGACGTGTGTGGCAGGAGGTGGTGTGTGTGTGATATTCTACTTTCATGATGTGACGGTTTGAGCGTCTGTGAAGCAAAGACTATCCCAAATGTTCATCCTGCAACGATTCAACAATCAGAACAATCAACCCAAGTGTCTCTTGACTTTAACATCTCATTAACGTTTCAGCCTTTGCTTAGTTCAGAATAAGAATTAGATATTTAGTAAGGAAAATATTGTAGTCTGCGTTTAAAGAAATACTCTCATCAAACACCCTTTAAAAACCTTTATAGTACCTTGAAAAACAATTTGATTGGTTTGACTTTGATTTAAAGTGTTGCAGATATTGTAGCAATTTATTGTGGTGAACAGAGACTTGAGCTGAAAGAAAAGTTCTCAGTTTATCAGCTGCTCCACAACCCAGCCCTCACCTGTGGTCACGACCTGTGGCTCATGGTTACTGTTGCAGGTTAGACTCACTCTTAGGGCAAGGATTCTCAGATACTCGGTCTGATTATTCAGAGGGAGTCTAAAGCTGAGTCACTGCTTCTCTACATGGACACAAGCCAGTTGAGGTGGTTTGAGGCCCTTTTTAAATGTTTTTCACGGGAAGTGCTTTTGATTTGTCCTCCTGGAAAAAGACCTCAGGCAGACCCAGGTGTTGTGCAGAGAATATATCTTGCAGCTGGCTTGGGAACACCTTTTGTGTCTTTCTGAATAAACTGAAGGAGGTAGCCGAGGACTGTATGAATTCTGATTAAGCTGCTGATAGAATGGTAATAAAATAACACAAGTATTTATGTAATACAAAATAAAGCAATGTCTTTAGAACAGTATACTTTTATTCTGGGACCTACTATAATTGTATGCACAAAAATTAAAATAAAATTTTCAGAATGTTAATAACTGGCACAAGATGAGCTTAGCACAGGATTAGCTTTGGTTTTTATAGGAGAACAACCAAGATCCAGTGCTCTGTGTGTCTCTATTACTTACAAGTAAGGTTTTTCTCATATCCAACATAAGCACATTGCATTCAAGTGTGGCAGAAGTAATCAGGGTTACTATGTAAATGTATGCATTCAGTTATAAAACTAACATTGGGAGTTGTAATCAAGCATGTGCACGTGTGAAGTTTAACAATGATGGAAATCTGAATTTAAAAATTTCATTTTGTAGATTTTCATCTGAACTCATTCACAATAAAATGTGTCATCTAGTAGAAAATAAATCTATTTCTCTGCTTTGATGTGATGTGACACAAGCTAACATTTCACAGGGTCTTGAAATAAAGATTGATGTCCTTTGAACACAAAGTTACCCCCATAGCTGTTCAAAGGAAGGACTCTGGGTTTTTCTGTTTCTCATAATTGGGAGCGAATTTAGATTCATTCATCTAACATTTTTACTTTTTTTTTTTCATTCCACTCTGAGTCACTTCAAAGTAATTTGTTTCGCTTGAGAATTACTGGTATGCAGGTTTCAGATCAAATGGATTCGATCCACAAATGAAAAGCGTTAATAAAATAAAACGAAGACGTTCTTCTGTTATTTTCTGTTGAGTTGAGAATTTAAAAAAAAACATCTTTTAGGTTTGTTAGTCTGAAACTCATTTAGTCATCAGCTCTGCAGCTCTGACCCGTCTGCTCACAGCTGACAAATCTGAAAATTAAAGAACGACCATAACTTCTCCTCATTCTCCCCTCGGCTGAAAGGGAAGATGTGTGGGTGAGCGCCCTACTTGAAGAGGAGACAGAGGGTACGTTTTGATACAAGCTAATCAACAGCCTATTCAGGCAACCACCAGAAGGTTTCACAGCACTCCTGAGAGCCCTGTTATGTAAAAGATCCTCTTCAGTCAATAGAGGCTTCCTTCTGTTCTGTCTGCTTTATCAGTGCACGACAAGATGCTGACAATTTCTAAGGTTTATCTATATTTACACAAAGTTAGGTTAAGATACGGACTTTAGTTGTTTCAATGATTCATAGATACAAAAATGATAATTTTGTTATGTATTCCAGCGTTACAGAGAATGATAGGTCCACCCTGTCACTTAGTTCTCAGATCTGGCATGCTATAAACTAAACTCTAAGTGTTTTTATTGTACTACAGTATAATGTATTCTGTCCTTCCTTCAGCTCTCATACACAAGAGAGACTGAATCTTTATCTTAGCTCTGTTGTAAAAAGCAGACAATGTCTCATCTTTTGCATGTGTACAAACAGACATAATCCTCTGCTGTTTTTTTTTCCCAACAATTTCCTTCATGTGTGAAAATAGAAAAATCCTAAAGTGCAGTCTGATGCTGCATGTTGCACTTCACTTGTCAAAGCAGAACAAATCAAAGCTGTGAATACGGTCTTTAAATCTGGAGCTTCGGAACAAAAGTTTGTCTGAATATTCTTGGCAGCTGGCAGATGTTTACAAAGAGACACACAATTTTTTTTCTTACTGATGTTAAATCATAATGTTTTTTGTGTGTTTATGGTCAGTTGGGGTTAGACTGACTATAGATTCACGAGTTCAGCGTCGCTAAATGTATTTTTCTGTAACACAGAATTGGAGCTGATTTGTCATCTGGGTTTTATGCAACAAAGAGCTTTAGTTATGTGATGTGGATAATAATCAAGAGGTCTCCCATGACAACCGAGCCTGGGACTGCATGAGATTCTCTTTACCCACCACAGAGCAAACGTTATTGATCACTACCTGTGAACTTTCAAAGAGAAAAGCAGACATTTTATTGCCATTTGGGAGAAATGCTTGATGCAATAAAAAAACCACTATGCATGTGTGTGTGTTTCTGAAAGGACCTTGAATATGACCTTGGACAATAACACATGGACTGTAAGCTCTGAACATTTACTTATTAATGTGCAAGATGCCATCCTCACCTATCCTTGCACAAGAAGTGTAAAATTCATGAAATTGAAATGAAATCTATTTTATCAGCTTCCTTAGGTCACCTCAACACTGATGACTCTTTTTTTATATAAACCATAACCTCCTGTTGGAGCATGATGGGTCAAAGCAAAATTAGAAAACCTCATTCAGTGTGAAGGCAGTGTGAACCCTTGATCATGGTCATGAAGTCAGTGTGGTTAGCCCCGCCCCAATACACATGGCTCCACCCAGGACACCGACACACTGACACCAGCTTGATGAACCGCCTCCACATTGACACACAAATGTTTTGCATGCTCAAAATGTATTTTATTAGTGACTCTTTTATGAGCAGGATCAGCTTTTATTCACACAGACAGCCTTCTGTGATGCTGATCTGAAACAAGTGAATGTGAAGAATGAGCCCTGGTGTGCAGCGTACAAGTCCATTTTTCTTCTTATTCGTACCTGTCACCGCTTCAGCTTCTCTTTATGTAACTGATGCATTTCAATACTCCCCATCCTGGAAGTGAAGGCAACAAAGTGTTGTTTATTTTTCCCACTGAGTCAGTCACGTATTGATTTCTGTAAAGCTGTTACATAAAACCTTTCAGGTGTCTGTATCCACCCTGAATGAATTGCACAATCATGCTAAAATTAAGATAAGGAGTCAGCAACGCTCTCTGATTGGCTATACAGAGATGAAGTAAAGTTAATGACATCAATTCTGTCACTGTTGGACTTTCTTCAGCAGCAGTCTTTTACAAATAACACTGACATTGCTACACATTAAAAACCTGCTAAATATTTAAATTATGCATAAATTTAGCACCTTTTAGAAAAAGAATAATTAAAACTTACCAGAGGTCTACATGTTTATTTTGAATTACTGTTTTGTCCTGTTTTTATCTCAATATTACTCAATTTAAAGTAAATGCAGTCATTGTGCAGTCATTACTGCATTACATTTAAATGTAAATCAAGTACACTGAACTGTACAGCAAAACTAACTAATTATTATGTATTTTTGATCCTGTTTTAAGACTGATTTACTAAGGAAAGGCAGAATGTGTAGTTAATCTTGTTAGCCTGGAATTTCACATGCGCAATTGTCCTACTGCATTGGCAGATTATTTCACTTAATTTGAGAAGATTCAGACTATAATCCAGTATTTATTTATATTTAATTTTGTCTTTGTGCTCAACGTTACAGAATACCAGTAACCAGTAAATCCAGAGCTTTGCCTTTCAGTTTAACTCTGCCTTCATCACGACTGATTGAAGCAACACCCTCATTACTGAGAATGAGGCCTCACCCAGATACTTGAACTCCTCCCCTTGAGGAAGAGAAACACCGCCTGCAACACTTGCATTTACGGTAATGTTGGGTAAAAAGCCATCAGTTCTTCACATGAATCTCTGCTGTTTGTTTACATAATCTGGCTTTTATTCTCGTGTCCTCGTTGTTTCTTCCTCTCTGCCGCACCCATTCGTTCCACCTCACCTCACCTGTCAGTCAGCCCGTGATCTGTCTATTTGCTCCCCTCTTCTGCTCATTTCTGTGGAACAACTTGCTGCAGCCAGTCACCTGAACGACCACCCTGCTGTCAGGGTGATAATGTAAACCTTGCTGAGAGGAGATATCACTCCACCGGGATAATTGATCGAACACACACGAGCACACAGACGTAAACACACAAATTAAGTCAGGGCAGACAGTGAGAAGCCTCTCGGTTACCATAGAAACATGACCCTCATACTATTGTATCACCATGAACTGACCTTAATCCCCACTGTGTACTTTGCCCAGATGAGGTGCTCACTGGAGAAAAATCGACATAAAGGTGATGTAACAGCGGCAGGATCCATTATGAAAACAGGAACATGCATTTATCTGGTAACAGAGGAAATACAAGCAGGTCACTGACACAAAAGGTCAGTAACACTACACTTCAAAAGGAGCTGGGATTACACAGAAGTAAACATTAAACAATCATGTCAAAAGTAATGTAGTCTAAACCTAATCTATAATGAAACAAACTATTCCTGCTAATAAAACAATATCATAGATCAAGTGATTCAAACTCACAGCTTGGACATTTTGTTCCTTGTGAAAAGGAATCTCCGTGAAAACTGTCAGTTTGTCCAAAAGGAGCATTTTTAAAACTGTGTAACTTGTTCCACCTGGTGGTCACAGATGGACTTTACAGCTTTAGAAAAAAACTCCAACGAAGATTGACTCAACCATTTTTAAAGCAAGAAAAACATACATTTATTTTAATTAAAATAAAAAATATTTTAGTTGATTTGTTTTTAGGTCCATTTCATTTTAATGATACATTCATCATTTAATCAAAAGAGACAAGCATCATGAACTGCCAAGGAAAAAAGTTCTGCAAGTTCGAGTTGTTTACTTAAATTCTGCATTAAAGGCATTCTTCTTTGCAGGAAAGTTAGAGCAGGTAAAAAGAAAAAAACATCAAAGGGTCCACAATGAATTGTTTTTGGCCCAAACACATGCAGGTTTGATTGAAATGTTAAGTATCTTGCTAAAAGTGCATGAGCAGTAGACTGAGACTTCTTTCACAGTGGATGATGACCCCACCAAGGCATAAAAACAGACAGAACATGGTGGTCTTTTAGGGTCTTGATGAGGTCATCATGACACAGGACCTTAACCAGAGTGGCTCAGGAATTTGAAACGGGCCTGACCTCACCAGTGTGGCTGCTACATGCATCGAGTCATGCAAATGCACCTAAATACAAAAAGCCTTTTTGCATTAGTTTTTTGCTCCCATTAAGGTCAGGCCTGGAAGAGAGAAGGATATATTTCTTTAGGGTTTTGCACAGAAAAGTCTTTCACCTGCATCCTGTCAGGCTGCTAAACGATGTTTCCTCCGCTGAAGGAAAACAGAAACTGACTTTTTAAAATCGTGACAAGGTCATGCAAGTTCAGACTTTATACATAAAGTTCATTCTATGATTGTATTTTATTGTATTTTCAATAAAGAACCAAACAAAAGCATGAAGAAATTTCAGATTTGATTTTTATTTCACATTCTGGAGACATATTCTTACACTCAGCTCATGATGCAAAGGAGTTTACAGTGATTTGACATTATGTACAATTTGCATCAACTTAACCCACAATGTTAAACGCTGGATGTATTAGACTTTAACCAAATATCAGTTAATGTCAGAGTAAACAAAAGCAGAAATCAACTCTTGTGAAATTAACACAAATAAAGTACAGCCTTTATTAATTACAAGACACCTTCCTGTAAACATGTGTAAACATTTCTAATGAAGAACAATCAAAAACAAATGCAGTTTATTGTTTAATATTCTACAAACTTTAAATTTACCATATTGTGCAAAAATCAGATGAATCATTTTTGCTGAAAAATCAAAGCAAAACAAAAAAAGCAGAAAAAAGTAATAACCAGGCACATTATTTTTTGATGTTTGAAGTTCAATTATATGTTGTATTAAAAAAATATCCTTTTAAAGGAGTAATGAGGGTAAATTGGTTTCAATATGTCCTTTTACATTTCTGTTCAGTGTTAGCATGTTGCAACTTAACGTTATTTACATCAGTAGCAGTAATTTTCAAAATGAGGTGTTTGAGAGAGAATTATTTGTTGTATTTGAGGCAACACAAATAGCATATCTGCACTGGTGTGTGTAGCGTTAGACCATGAGGACAGCAGAGCAGAACATGTCTCGGGGTTCTGTGTCTGTATCCATCCAGACACTGTGTTCTAGTCAAAGTGACCTGGCTGTGCTCACTGATTGTCATCTGCAGCACGACCTCGCTTTAAAAGCCAAACTTTCCCCTCGATTTAGTGGCGTCATTAGCAGAGAGGCATTCTGACGAGAAAAGGCTCTCAAACGCTTTGTGTGCACAGAGAGCACTGAGGCGTTAACAAGGCCAAAGCTTTTACCTCGAAGCTGAGATTGTCCCTCGGCTCCGGTCTTTACCTAACAGACTGAGGGCAAGCTGAGGATTAAAAACCTGTGGAAAACAAGATTTATATCCCCTCTCTTGCTCAAACAAACTTCTGGTTTGATTTTAAATGAAAATAAAGTTTATACTGAAGAAGTTTTTTGCTCTTAGATTAGATTTGTGTAATTACAGAGCACAGCTCACTGAACTCTGACGAGCTCTGATGCACAGAGTTCTGACGTGTATACACCCTGTACATAAATCAAGATAACGCTCGGATCAGATCATAACTAAAGATGTTTTAAATTAAATCTCGTTTTTAATTTATGACATTCACAAACTGTTTGTAAGGCATGTGAGGAAACCTTGGAGTTATTTGTTTTTACCAGAATTGTTGTTTTGAAAACTGTTCTTAGAGTTTCTAAAAGACTTTCCTGATAAATTCTCTGGGTTGACTTAGGTTATCCTGAGCTGTGCCTTGAGCTACACTTCAGCACCTCAGACTGTTGTAGGACACCCCTGGGTTTTTTATTTTTTTAATTTTTTTACATGTATGAATGTATGAGAGGTTATTGCTGTCTTTACCTCTGTGTTCTCTCTTTGTCTAATAAAAATAACTTGTAGTTTTATGGTTTTATGTTTGTATTTTTCCTGTCCTATCAACCTTCAAGTCGTCATGGCAGTATTCTTAATATATGGATATTTAGTTTTTTTTTTTTTTTTTTTTCTTGTTAAAAAGGAGTCATTCCTTTCCACTGTCACCTGCTGCCTCATACTTGCTTAATAATGGAGGATGCATCAAAGTGAAGATTTGATGCTGGTTTTCTTTAAAAAGACAACTTTTTATCTTTACGGCATTTTTAAAAAATATACAAATCTAATTGTATTGTTTTGTAATGGATCCATGAGCTATTCATTTGACAGGTGACAGATGAACAAGATCAAATGATTACTGAAAAAAAAAATGAATAAACATAACTGAATTTGCATCATGATTTGTTTTTGCATAGTGCGCTGAAATTACTTTCGCTGTACACCATTTGTGAATTAAAACAAACTGAATTAATTGTGGTCACACATGTTGATGATCATGATCGAGCCCACCAGGGGTCAGCATCTGTCTATCAGTTTGCTTTTAGTTTCTTTGTGTGGTTGTCATGAACCCATGCCTTGTGCTCTCATTCATTCCTCACAGTTGAACAAAAGAGTTTTTTATGGTTTCACAACTATCGGCACACTTGTTATCATATTTCAAAGGTCTGTTCTTGTTTACTTTAGGCCGGAGCTAAAAGGAAGTATAATAAATCTTTAGACCAGGCATGATGACTCACTTAACCGTTGCTCAGGTTTTTGAAAGAAAAACAAGGAACAAAAAAAGGGACAGAGAGAAAAACCCAGAATAGTACCTCATTTGCTCTGATTAATGATAATCATTTATGCTGAAGTCTTCTCACATTCTTTGATGTGATTCTGTAAAATTCATTATTTCCCTGTGACAATAAGTGAGACTAAAATAGAGATAACTGTTAAGGTTTTGTGTGATTTAACTCCATTACCATCAGAGGTTGTTCGACCCAGTCTTTGTCTCATGTCCCAAACCAAAGTGCTTGTGATGATTCTACCAGACGTGGAGCTCTGTAAGGAGCAATTGTAGAGCTCGCGTGAACTTCCCCACTCCTGTTTCACACTGCTGCTCAACCAGCTGTGGATGGTGAGCCAGCCGTGCTCGTCCACGGTTTTAGAAGTGCTGCGGTTCACAGACTCGTCTGAGAGGTCCTGGGAGTCGTGGAACCAGAGTACATCTCCGTCCGGGTAGACACGGCTGAAGGTGCAGCTGGGACCTTCGCTTGTTAAAACGCTCTCAACTTTCCCACAGAACTCTGAAGAGAAGAACACAAGAGGTGAAAAATGTTTGATGTGCAAAACATGGAAAACAGTCAGTTAAAATTTAAAAGTTGGTTGTGAAAAGCACAATTTTCCCCAAAAAGTCATAAAAACTGATGTTAAAAAACTGATTAAACACTTCAATAGTTAATAAGACAGTTTTAGGTTGTTGCAATTATTATTGTTATTAATGTTTCCACAATAAATCAGAGTTGTTAGACTTTCTTGAAATTTTTTTGGCTGTTTTCTAAGTCTGTCCAAGTGTTTTTGGACTTTGGTTGCTTTTTTTTTTATTCGTTTTCAGTCCAATGCCTGACCACATAAAGGACTTTTCTTTCTTTGTTAATCCACTCAATGTTATCTGCATTTTTAACCAACAGTCTGTAACAAGTACACACTTTGTTCCCATTACATTTCTTTGGTTGAATCGATAAAAAATAGTAAAGATAACAGTGTGACTGATTGAGTCACACTATTAGGTGAATCCTGAACAGTTGAAAACTTTACATACAGTCAGGGAGGGATGATGCAATTCTTAGATTCTGTGTTGGGTCTTTAATAAATTCTTTTCTGTTTCCTAAAAACTTTTAGACTGTTTATCTTCTGTAGATAGTTTTTGTCCTGTCTGATAAGTCTTCTTTTGTTCACTTTCATTTTTTAAAGCCCACATTGCTCAAGAAACAGGACTGAACAAAAACAAATGTAAAATAAAAATAGCAAAAGTCCCTCAAAAACTATTGAAAGGCTTACAAAGTCTGGCTTACAAAAACTGATATCTGTTCTTAATTTTGACGAGCAAAGAAACATTGTTTTAAAAAAAAGAAACAAAAAGATCATTATCTTAAAAAAAACAAAGCTTAATGAAATTAAGTTTCTATCTTCCAGACTGAAGTATTATTGTTCAAAACCACCTTTTAGCATAGTAAAAAGTCTGACTCAGAAGGAAAAAATAAATAAATTAGGTTATATGTAATAGTACTGTTTATGTAAAGTTGCTAAACCTTCTGACGAATGAACATAATTGATCATGTATTTATAAAACCTTTTTCCTTTATCTGTGTATGAAGTGAGCAGACATGCTTCAGACATTCCTGCCTATTGTTCCACAGAAGTTCAGTGAATTTGCAAACAAAGGCAGGGAAGACGGTCTACTCTTAAAGGTTTCTAAAACAGAGGAATAAACAACTGTTTGTCTAAACAGAAATAAATGTGGACTCTGACCTTGTAGCTCCACTATGGTGTAATTATAATCCACCCCTTGGTTGGAGTGAAGTTTGCATCTGTAAGGATTCGAGTGTCCACTCTCCAGAGGCAGCATTCTTTGAAAGACGAGGGACAGCTGTCCATCTTTATAAGTGCAATAGAATTGACTTAAAGAATGTCTTTTGTGTGTGATGACATCCTCGTTGCTTTTCACAGAACAGAGAGACGCGCTGCCTCGGGACCACTCCATGTGTTTGACTGATAGTCCATCGTGAGACGAGGACGTGCTGCAGTGCAGAGAAACTTGTTCACCATGCTCTGCAAGAACCTCGGGGCTCACCTCCAGTCTCACCGATTCTGTAGAGAGAAACACAACAAAGTTAGTTTTTGTTTATTCTTTCCTGTCATTTAGCTCAGAAAAAGAAGAGTGAAAAGTTAAACTTGTACCTTGTTTTGTCAAAGTGAAAGCCAACAGAAGACAGAACAAATGCAAGGCAGCAAACATCCTCAGCTCTTCTGCATTTCACAGAAAAATGGAAAACAGCTCTTTATAAACACAAACTGTGATTTGTTGTTTTTCTGCAGGTGATGGGCTGAATCCTTCGCAGGCAGACTCACATGCTTGTCAAGTATGAGCAGAACTGACCTCAGGAGGATCGGTGCGTCTTCACAGCTCTCCTACAAAGTCCTTATGGTGATTTCCTTCCTTTTTAACTTTTGAGGACAAGAAGTTAATCATTGTAGAATTGAGAAGAAAAAGTTAATCAGGAAAGAGGAAGAGTTGCTGCTGTGAAGGGCGTGCTAAGGAACCTAAACAATGAGGAGATGGCAAAAGAAGCGTGGGAGGAAGTGGGAGGGAGGGGATTGGAAAGCACAGACAGACCGAGAGTGAATTCATGAGGCAGGACAGACAGGCACAAGGAAAGACTTGTTTCATGACTTTGATGACTTTAATTCAAGTTCATTTGATAGACATCAGTTTTTTCCCATGAGGTCATTCTTGGATGTTTAATGCTGTTCTAACATTATGGCCTCGGGGAAACTTTCCAATGTGTTATGTTCTGAGGACTCACTAACACTCTCTGTCAGGAACTCCACTCTCTCTTACTGGAAGGTGATGAGTCATTTTATGGGAAGCAGCTCTGTACAAGAGTTAAGACCAGTGTCAACACACACTAACAGTCGGGTTCAAACGTGTTTTATATTGCTTGGCACCAAATCAAAAGTCATTTATGAACATGTTGGCTGTTTAAAAACAAAATACGGTTATAATTGTTAACTGACACAATGGATGGTGGAATAACGACTCAACTTTAGAATAAGTCGCAGGCAGGTAGAGAGGAGAACAATCACTTTCACACGCTGATGTGCAAAAACACTTTTAGCACCTTTACTTTTTTATGAGTAGACTTGAAGAATATTTACAAAAAATAATTCACCAAGTAAAAACCCATGTTGCAGATGGAAATAGTTAATTAAAATTATTTTGTGTGCACTAAAAAAGTAAACAACCGGTTTTATTCTTCTACGTCTTCTCACTTGTTAAAGGTTCAGCTGTTAATTATTTACACTCAACAACAATATAAACGCAACACTTTTGTTTTTGCTCCCATTTTTCATGAGATGGACTCAAAGATCTAAAATTGATTCCAGATA
>JARVJO010000111.1:18247562-18260138 GCA_031762555.1 Cynodonichthys magdalenae | reverse complement strand
ATCTTTGAGTCCATCTCATGAAAAATGGGAGCAAAAACAAAAGTGTTGCGTTTATATTTTTGTTGAGTGTAATTGAAAATTAACAAAAACAACTAAATAATAAAAACAAAGGTTTGTTGTTGTTTTTTTAGAGAATGTCCCTCCATTAGCCAAACTAAAAGTGTTTTTAAATTAATCCATTACAAAGTGTCATTTTAACACTGGTGCACAAGAAATAATTTTCTTTTACTGCAGCATCTGACACGCAGAAATACTGCAAGTGTTCCCAGTAGCACAATGTTGTTGAAGGTGTTCCAGCACCTTAAATGTTTGACAGGAGAGATAAGAGGAGAGGGTCTCTGAGCGAGGAACCGGAGAGTTTGAGTTTGTCACGTCTTTTGATCAAAATCTGTTTATCATCCTGTCAGCTAATCTGCTGGGATTGTAAATGGGAGCAGTTACACTGTTGGAAACAACTTCACAGTAGAATTAACACTTTTGCAAGCGTGTTCAGTGTAGAAGCACTCTGAACAGATTTAGCAGAAATAGTGTAGCATTTTATTAAAAATGACTGGCAATATTTACTGCATTCTGTTATTAGTTTAATTAAATATTTATTGCTTGTGTCTTAAAAAATGAAAACATAACTCCAAGAATTATTATTGTTCCTCTCATAAAAAAATCTATTTTTTTTATGCAATAAGAATGTTGGCAAAACACTTAAAAATATTACCCTATGTATATTGCTGAAACCATTGTTAGTATGGCATTTTAATTGTAAATTCCATATTGTTTTTATTTCTTTAAATAAACTTTAAATGGCACATTTCACACTGTGTAACACTGCTGTAGTTGTTTCAAACCTACAAAGTCTGAATGTAAGTAATATTTTTTGAAACTATGCTTATTTTTCTGGCACCGTGCCACCGGGGAGCTTTTCGACTTCCTCTGCGACCTCTGCCGTGCTAATGAACTAATCTTCCCCTGACTGCAGAAGCTGCCTCCTCAAAGGTGAAGATGGTGAATGGGTTAAGGAGATCCTGGACGTACTCTTTCCACAGCTTGATAATATTCCCAGTCTGGGTCAGCAGGTCCTCACCTAAACCAAGCACAGCCTGGAACGAAGCCTACTTTCCTTTTCTGAGTCTCCGAGCAGTTTTCCAAAACCAACCATAAGTCTTTCTTTGGGGCCCACGCTCAAGTTTTTGCATCTTGAACCATAGAAGTTGCAGTCCATCTGGTCACCTGGTACAAATATACAGTGTGCAGGTAATTTTCACACAAACCACAACAATTCATAGTTTTCCATCTAAATTTTAAATATTAGTATAAATAGTTGCTTTTTATGATGATGCACAAAAAGTGAGACTCGCAGAAAATCCACTTGTGATCAGAAAAAGTGTCAGCGTCTACAAGAACATTAAGACATTAGGGAGCATTGTGCTTTGCCATCTGTGCCTTCATTATACACCAGTTTCACCATAATCTGCAGACTGCTACAGGCTTCAAAGGCCCGCAACTGAATAATCTTGATTGTAGTGCAGCTGCCTGCTTCAGTTGACAGAAACACAGCTCGAAGGGATCTGAGACTTTAAAAAGTACCCTGGGATGAAAATGTTCCCGTTGACATGACAGAGATAATGCCTGCAGCACAGCAGAGGGTTGCACAATCTTCAAAGTTCTCAAACTGATATTATTGTTTACATTTGCTCTGTCTTACTCAACCTGTAAGTTGTGTGTGTAGGAGTTGAAAATTCCCCTAACTGACAAGATCAGATTGTTTTTTTTTTTTTTGGGAGTTGGTTCTTTTTCAGTGTGATCAGTTTCTGTATATTTGCAGAATAAGCTCCCTGCAAAAAGTTATTTATATTAGGATATAGATTTTGAGACCTGGTCTTGAGAATTAATAATTGCTGGAGTTTTCATGTTGCTCAGTGGGGGCGGAGCTTCAGCTGCATCAGATCTAAAAAATGTGAAATCACTGCAGACATTAAGAGAATTAGTCCTTCCAAAAAAGTAAGAATTTTCTCAGCTGTAATTCCACTAATTTCTCAGGAAATACTTTTTATTTTCTTTGTTGGACTGAAAAAAGGGGAAACAACATTTTTGCGTACACAGATCCAGTGGTGTGCTGTAAGCAGCTTTGATGCAAAACAAATTTTGTGTTTAAAATAGTTTGTCGCTCTGAACCCAGCTTTGGGGAGATCAAAAACATGTTTCGACAAATCAGGAGGCTAATCTGGCTCAGAGCAGGAAAGCTGGCCCACCTTCTTAGTAAACATGGAGCCATGCTGAAAGCCTAATGCCAGTATTTAAGAGTGCAACGGATTAGTTTTTTCTGTTTGCTTGCACATTGCAGCTGCTGATTTGTTATTACAGTATTACTGGGACAGAATACATCCACAATTTTGGCTTCCAGGTTACATTCTTGTCCATTAAAATGTTTTGTGATCAAATGCTAGAACTCCCTCAGGGAGAAAACGTTACAACTCATTGGATTATCGACACTCAGACAGCCTCCTCATACAAACTTTCAGACATTTAAAGTGGTGCATTAGTGTTGGTTATTAAAAGGAAAAGGATGACAATACTTACCGTACACTTAAGTACCTTCTTTCATCTAAACAAGACGTTATGACCTAAACTCAAATTAACTTAAAGAGACAGGGGAGAACCAAACTGGGAAGCCATGAAGACATGAGGTGAAAACTGGGAGACTGAATGGAAAGGAGCTGATGGGGAGACATCTAGTTTAATGTCAACAGAAAACAGGTGTATTTGGCTGGAGCAGAATCAGGGAATGAAGGCTGACTATAGAAAAGTGTTTCCAGCCACTCTTCCATAGACAGGGGTGGTTCTAGGGGCGGGACCACAGGACCACAGGGCCATTGGTTCCAGCTGAGATCTTATTGGACCCTGAAGTGCCCCTGTTAAGTCACTCATCTGTCCTTTGCCCGAGAGCGATGATGGTGGATGCAGTTCCATGTCTAAACGCTAGATGCGCTAATGAATCATGAATCAAGCTTACAGAAGTTTTCTTCTCTTCTTAAGAAAATTTAAACAATCCTGCAGAAAAGTCTTTTAACTGAGAAATGATGGCTGGATTTTCTTGCATGCTGTGTGTTTCAGTATGTTTTATACAGTATGTACAGTAAAAATGCATGTAAAATTGCAAGCTTTTTAAAATTATATAGCAAGTGTTTGAACATGTCTGGTTAAATGTATACACCTCAGGGTTTCCTCTTGGATTTTTTTAAACTGTGGTGGTGGGCTGTCAGGAGGATATGGGGGGGGTGAAAAGACACCAGTTCTGTGTGACTTGGCTATTTCAGTTAATTTTGGGTCCAAGCTTACTTTTTTCTTTCCTCTCTTCTTCCTTGCTGCTCTCTTTTGCCTCACCATCCTCACTTGTGGAAGAAGATGCACCCTCCTGCTCTCTCTCTGTATGTATATGTCATGTTTTACTTTATATTAACATGTATTTAAAACAAAACTTCATTCTGAAGGTGTGGCGGCGCACTACAATCAATTACATGTAGGGGAAGGACTTGTGTACAAGGATGCTGAACAAATACTTGGTCTCTCTATGAATATTGTGGCCCCTTGATGGCCCCTTACTCAGAATTCTAGATCTGACACTGATTGAGGCACAAGAAAAAATCTGAACACAAAGACAAAACTAACCATTATAGAAAATTTATAAAATAAACCGTAAAACAACACATAAAACACTTGAGAACACTAAATGATAACAAAAATGCACATATTGGATGTATTATCAAGTGTTTGTTTAAATCAAAGAACCTAATTACTGTAGATATTTCTGTCTTCTCCAAAAACAACACAACTTTTTTTTTTAAACATCTAAATTTGCCATTTAGTCCAACAAATAGTTCTGAATTTAGACTAAACAGGAACCACAGTACATGATAGATTGATTAATGCATGTTTTGTCCAGGAGAAAGTGTCAGCAGTTTGCCAAACACGTGTTCGGATCTTTACTTCATTACCAGCTCCTTACAACATGTGGAAACACTATGAAGGGAAGGAAGTGTGTTTCCTTTCACTCTCCATTGTTATCGCTGGTGAACTGAAGTGTTTGTTAACCAGGAAGGTGCCATCCCTCATCGTGTTCCCTCACATTCTGTCCTATTACATCTTCAATTTAAGCTGTTGGAGCAATTATCAGTTTGCTCTTCTTTCCCCCCGTGGCTTCGTCGTTTAACTCCAAACAACTCTGAACTGACTTGGCTCGTCCTCGCTGCTGATGGTATTCATAAATGGTGTGTATTAGCCTTGCAGTCCCCCACCCCCTGAGCACTCACCTCTGTGATTTAGAGGAGCTGAGGGACCATGAATTTTCAGTCAGGTAGTTGAGGAGAAGGGTGGATGATTTATGCTTTTGTTTACAGTGTACCACAGGGACTTCAAATCGGCAGTGATGAAAGGGGGGAGAGAGTGTGTCTACAGCCGACATATGGGACCTAGAGCTTGCATGCTCTCATGCAGGAGTTTTTGAATTCTGATTAATTAAATGGGCGCATAAAAACAAGGAATAGAATTTGGAGTGGGGACAAAAGAGGAATATCTATTTTAACTTTTCCAACAGTGAGCACACAGAATTCAGCAGGGAGAGCATCCTGCTGAATAAATTCATTTCAGCTATACTCCAGGAGAAATTTTTCAGGGCTTTGCTTGTAAAACTATTTTAGCGACAACATAGTGTTTTCTTCGCTTCTTTATGCCTCCAGCAGCTTTAGAAAAAATCGAATAAAAAACATGCAGCTCAATTTTTTGAATATATTGTAAATAATTTCTCCATTAAAAAGAAGGATTTTGACAGAAGAGATGAAAAATCCCAACCATATTTAGAGCCTTTTTGTTCACACATTTCACTCCTGAGACCCTGCGTCCTCATATGTGGACGTTGCAATTTTGCCTCTCTGCCCATGATACATCAGTTTTTTTCAACTTTAACCCTTTACCACATCACTGCACCCTCTTGTGGTCTCATGACAATATTAAACTCATCTGTGTGAAAACAAGATAGGGGCTCCCAGTAAAAAGCTTTTACAACAACTCTCAAAAGAAACATGGCCAAGGTAAAAATCCAAATTACACTTCATTCTTGAAACCAATGTATTCATGCACAGTTACATCTTTAGCTTCATAAAGCATGCAAATTTGACATTTTCTTTTACAATTGAAGCAAAGTACAATGCTTGTAAAGTACTCATTTGAGGACATTGGGAATATAATTTGTTATTGATTGGGCCAATAGAAATATTTAGAAGAGTTTACAAATGTAAATAGTTGTTGTAAGTGGTATAGTTGGTCACAATTTTTTGTTGATGATGATATACTTCACTAATCTAGTCAACTACTGGTTGCTGTATTGCCAGAAAACCTAGGAAAATGGTACTCCAGGCCATCATGAAGTTTCTCAAGTTTTGCATGATAACTGTTTGGTATTCCTCAACAAGCATGACATTTTGAGACCCAGTGTCCACATATGAGGACATATTTTTTTGCTAAAACCACTTCCTGTAACATGACAGTCTAGTTATTATACTTATTTGATCCTACTAATCTCCTTTATCTTGAAGAAAGGAAAAAATGCACATCATGCAAAAGCTTGGGTCTCAGGAAGTTTATGATGAGTGGGGATGGATAAAGAATCTATATGAGTGGGGGCCTTGTAAGTGGGCCCATTGCTCTCCCCAAAAAGACACATCTTTATTCAAACCTTTGTGTCCCTGTCTCATGAGGTTAAAAAAATAAAACACTAAAGTTTGATTGAACTGGCTTTTTGAATCCATGGTTTCATAGTAGTCCAGCTTAGACTGTGATAAGGTCGCACTAACTTTTGAGCTGTCTAAACTTTCCTGAATTTTTGTAAACAAGCCTCCTCATTTCTACAAACTTTATTTAGACAACACAGGCATTTTGGCTTTTTCCCTCAGTGTACCTCTCACTGCTATAGGACTTAAAGTTTCCAATGAAATTTCCCCTAAGCGTGTACATTTAAGCACATTTAAGCACATTTAAAAGCAGAATTTTTTCCTCAGAACTGGAAGTGAAGGGTTGTTTTAATTTATTGTGATCTTAGTTCTCTTTACACCTCATATAGTTTAAATGTAGGCATTTTGTTACAGTTTAAATATTAAAAAAGTAAGTTCCAAGCTACTGTTCGACTTATTAAAAGTTATTGTTGTAAGTGCAGCAATGATCTTGTTCCTTTGTGTGTGACCTGCCTTGGTTTGTTATTACTAATCTGTGTGGCTGGGCTGTCACAAAAGATCTGATTTCTCAGAATCAACACCTGCAGAGGAACGTTTGGTTCAAAACACCAAATGGAAAAAATATATACAATTCTTAGTTTGTCTGCAGGATACATCATCTCAACTGTAAATCAAAGAGGGAATATAAAGTGCTTGCCAATATCACACCATCCATGTTATTTTGATCAGCCTATAATTTATCCCCAGAAGCACCTCATGAAAGTTTTTTAAAATGTCATTCAACAAAGGAATCCCTCTGACAGAGAGGCGGTCAGATTATTAGGCTTTGCTGATGTCCCCTTTGAAAGCATTACCCTTCTTAAATGATACCCCTCTCCATCAGGAGTGAAGCATAAAATGAGCTATTTGACTGCTGATGAAAATTGCCTCTATCAGTGCTCCCACACCTCTTTGACACCTTCACCGACAATTCTGTTCCTGACAGGAAGGGGAGCTAAGGAAGAAGGATCCATTATCTTTGCCTTAAAGGTCACCAACATGGAAAACAAACATCAATAACATGTTTTGGAGATAACAGACCCTATAGATTTAAAATGTTAAGTGATGTTCTTATCGAAAATGAGAGGGGTTTGCTGGAATAAAGAATGAGGAGAGAAAAGTATCAAAGACATTTATAACAAACACTTAAAATAAATATAGGACAAGGAGTGCTACTTTGCAAGCTATTCTTCACATGCACATGCATGCTGTATTTAAAACTGACAGCTTCCATTGTTCTGCAGGAGTGATTGTAGAAACAGAGGTGTAGACCAGTTCCCTATTTTTCTCAAAAGCAAAAATTTATGACTGAAATTTCTGCTCAGTCCTCTGTGACAAAATGCCAAAAACAGCACAAACACTTCCATGTTAACAGTCACTTCAAACCACAAAGCATATCTAAAAATGACTTTATTGGCTCTGCTCACAACCGGCTTCTTACAGTTTCATCTGACAGCCGCAGCAAGACTTGTCGGCTAATTGTCAGCTAATGTCAGAGGCTGCCATGAATGCAGCTCTAATCTAGATGAAAGTCAAATAAATGTATAAAAATAAAAGACAAAATCACGAAAAGCTGGTCATGTTAAGCACAAAACAGGAGTACAGGTCCTTTTTTAAAAATCTAACTAAAAATAATCCCTTTGTCTGACACATGAGGAGAGTAAACAAAACCCTGACAGAGAAGTCATTCGTTTAAAGGATAATTCTGATTTATAAAGTGGTGTTTTGTGAAGCTGTGGTCAGGAATCAATATCTTCCATGCAGTAGGAATCACTCAAAGTGTTATAGTTTGGATTTACAAACACATCACTGGTCTGCTTTGCATTCCTTTTTTAGGTGCTTGCAAGTTTAAATTACATCTGTTTAAGTAGGTTTAGGAAACAGCAACAACAGCAAAAAAAGATTATTTATAAAAGGAAATGCATTTGAACTTCCTGGAATGTGCTCTGGATGGAAGCTAATAGAGGTAAACGGTGTTCTATTCCAAGTTTACAAAACTGTTTCCTGCTTCTTATAACATAAAAACTTCTACAGCAGAAGGTGTTTAATAGTGTTAAGAACACCACCTGGATTTCTTACAACTTCTCTCTGGTACTTTCTGATTTCATCATTTAAGAAATAAAACCTCAAACTTAGGTTTTCACCTAAATAAAAACTGCAAAGTATTCATTTACAACCCTCAGTCCCAACACCTAAAGAATCTCAAAGGTGAACAATACCGGAGTAAACAATTATTTCATGACACACCCCGGTCCCAAGAAGTGCCTGGATGTGGTGTGTACCATGTACTAACCCAGTTCTTAAACCAGGTATTTACATGGTAATTACTGGGTGTGTACCCTATAACTATAGGGTAACAAATCACTTACTTCTATGTAGCCATGACATACAAGGTATGTAACGAGTATTCTTATGTACTCTTTAACAAGTCACTTTATAACAAAGCTTGGTCTCTGTGGGTACATGATGCATACTAGGTATGTTTGTACCTGATACACACCTGTCATAGTCTACGTTTTTCCCTGCCTTGGTTTTCTTTCTAGTGTTTTCTGTGTTTCTCTGCCCCGCTGTCATGCCTCCTGCCCCACCCACGCTCACCTGTTTCCTCTTGTGTCTACTCCAGGTGTTTCCCATTTGTTCCTCATTAGTTTCTCTTTATATTTGGTATCATGTCCTCAGTCTTGTGTCGGATCATTGAGCTGTATACACAGCATGTATAGTTTTCTTGTTCCTTGTGTTTTGTTCCACTCAACATCAAGTGAGTTTTGAGCATTTTCTATGCTTGTAAATAAATTGTTTTTTGGAACCCAGAAACTCTGCCTGTGCCTTGGGTTGATCTGCTCCACCAAACCTGTCAATACCAGACTGTATTATGTGAAGATACTGGTTATAAATATTCTTTTCTCTTGTTTCAATTGGAAAAGTTAGTCAAATTTACAATTTATGAAAAAAATTCCACAAAACCCATTTGAGTGATTCTGTATTTCTCTGATTTTTGAAAACTTTGTTAAAAAATCATGGTCAGATCTTCATTGTCTCACTATAGATGATAAACTAACTCAGACACTCACCAATGTTTGTGTCTCTCACATTGTGTCATCAAAAATTTGGGGACAAATTAAAGGAAAACAACTTGAACATTTGATCAATACGTCCCTTACCCATCAGCCCTTGAGTTATGTTTTGTGCAAAGTTAGATAAGCCGAGTGGTTTGTCTTTTGGGGATCTGTTCAGACGACCCTCCAAACCGAGTGTTTTTAGATCTCAGAGTATTGCCTTGTTCTCCAGGTAAATATTCAAACTCTTATCTCCTGGAGCGACAACTCAGACAAGAAGATGTAGACCTGATCTGAAGCAGAGGTTGACAACAATGTTGTATAGAGATCGTCATCCAGCCTGAAGATGTTTCATGATGGGTTTCGTTCAAGAGAACAAAACTTGCTCCCACACACTGCAGTTATAAAGACATGGTTACATTAAATATAGGTGAAGTCTTGTCCTAAATCAAAAATAAATATCAGACAAACTGCAAGAAATAGCAGAGACATGTCACATTGAAGCAAAGCCGCAAATGTTTTTGTGCAGAATAGCAAAAAAAAAAAAAATTAAATAATAATAATAGAGGTCCTGAAATTATGATTAAAAATAGTTTGTGATCAACAAATTTCCACACCAAGCAGGGTTTTTATACCTTCACACGGCATCTGATGAAATCATACAGGAAGTGATAAAAACCATCTGCTTCACTTTGCTCATAAGCAACTCAGAGATGCAATAAGCTCACTCTGAGGCTTGTTCATGTCAACATGGACTGAGATAAGCCGATTTAAAAAAAAAAAAAAAAACTTTTCATAATTTTAATTTTCTCTCGGTGCTAAAAGGTTTGGAAATTTTCCATTAGGCTCAAAACCACATACAAGCTCTCGTTGGCCACAACCTGCTCCTGCTGCTTTGAATTTGGCTATAATGACATTTTAATGGGCCTCTGTCAATAACATTTTGCCACACTTTCCTACGCTTCGTAAGAGAGCTGCACTAATGCTTTGCAATAAATGTACTGGCCTTATAGGAAGATTAATGCAGATCAGCACTAAGCTTTGGCTGATGCAGCATTTTGCTTGTTGTTACAACATATTTTTTTCCAGAGTTCATTTACAGCTCAGCGCTCCTGAAAGAGGAGTGGTGGGTTGGAAATGAACTTTTGATTCTGTTGCTGTGATTTGTTTTCATTTCAGTCCAAGCAAAGTGATATTCGCCATAAAGCAAAATAATGGGGAAACAGGTCGAGAAAATCAATGCAGGAACATAATAACTGAGGGAAAAAAAACAGCTTAATGTGAGTTTCAGGAAAAAAAACAGGTGGTGCAATAAGTAAATATTTGCTTTGATGCATGAGTTTACTGTAAAAGGTGCACAAAACTCTAGCAGAAAATGTGAATATATTAGAAAATATTCAAGTAATTCTCTTGACTCCTCATTTAAGGAATGCAAGACTTTTAATTTTGTTCTGGTTTTGACAATCTTTAATTAGATGAAGCACTTTGTAATTAGGTTGTTTATTTGAAAGACACCCCTGTTAGATTGTCCATTCTGATTTTGTTGAATCTATGTCTCTCCTTTCTGTCCATCCATCTCAAACTAAACCCATTTCTGTTGCTCTCTCTCTCTCTCTCTCTCTCTCTGCAGGTTGCCAATTTATCTGCTTGAGCTTAGAGAAAAAGGCAGCCTCTGGGGACAGTCTGCAAAGACCCCAGTTTTAATGAAAAGCTGAAGCTGCAGCAGTCCCTCCTACACATAAAGCCCTCATATAAACTACACACACACACAGACACACACTGCAGTCTGCTTGCAGGCAGACTGTAATTACCTGTGCTGTGAAGAGCCCCACAAGAATTTAACAACAGGGGGGGTTACAACCTTGTTTGCCTCCTGATTCAGAGATTTATTTCATAATCTCGACAGGATTTCCCTGTGATGGACTGGTGACCTGTACAGGGTGTACCTCCGCCTCTCATCCACTGACTGCTGGGAAAGGCTGTGAAATCCCCCAGACCCTGAACAGGATAAAGAGGGATTAGGAAATGAGTATTTCTCAGCAGGATTCTGTCCTGGCAGTGAGCGTTTGTGGAGGAAAAAACATTCCTGTGTGTAAAAAAATAGTGTTTTACCTACATGATAACATACTAAGCTTTTGCCAGAAATGACAAATCACAAAATGTTTTCTTTCTTTCTTTTTTTAAGGCAAATGGACTTCTTCTATTATTTTTTTTAACTTTGCTTGGTATTCAAGGAGTCTTCTCAGTTCAGAACAAAAAGTTCAGAGACACAAGATTTTAAACTAAACTCAATTTTTAAATAAATCTTAGGTTTGCAGTTGTATGGAGGATGTGCACTGAGGTGACTGCACCAAGAAGCAGCAGGAAAAAAGTCTGAAAGTGGTCACTTCTGCTATTTTTTGATTGTATTTCATGGCTTCTGCAATTATGTATAAAACCAGTGAAGTGACAGCACTATATAATACATGAGTATCATCTCTTAAACTCGAATCACACAGTTTTCATTTATAAAACTTACTTTTAAATGTCTCAGGGGTGTTTGTTTCAGAAGAAGTGAGTAAAATTATTTTAAAAGCCAGCAGAAGAGGAGCTTTAACAACAAAAGCTGGAAACCAGCAAAGGAGTTTTTAACTTTCATGTGAAACAACAGTTAAAACAAAAAAAAAACAACCAAAAAAAAAAAACTATGCAAAATCTGAACTGAGATAATCCAAAGTGTGTCAGGGACTGACTTTTCACCACCCCATCTGGATAACATGGTTTTTATTATTTAGTTCTCCTTTTTAATAACATTCACCGTTACCTTTTATTGTCAACACCAAAAATTTTAATAGAGGAAACTAAAGAACCTGACATAAAACAAACAGACTCTTGAATTAAGAAACAATCCCTTAGCTGGACCATGCTGAATTTCTTTTATTGATAACCACTGCTGTAGCTCTTTTTTAGGGTTCCAACAATAAAAGTCCTTCTTGCTTGTTGCCAGACATCACAGCAGTTAAACTTTAGTTTTATGACATTCTCTCAGTTTAGCTTCCTGAGAAGCTCGACAAAGTTGTCAGATCAAGTCTAGTTCTATAAAAGCCACATGCAGCAAATCAAACCTTGTGCGTTCTGAAATCTTGTCTCACTCTTTGCTAACTGCTCTTGCATCGTCTTTGTCTATATTTGGTCACATCTGGCTAAGCAACCATCCAGAAATTTGCCTCCCAAGTGAGCCTTTTGGTTCAGTACACGCACACATGCCTGCAGATGTTCCTCTCAGGGGGAAGCTGCTCAGCTGTGTGTAAGTTTTTCACTCCACTCACCTGTGCCAGACAGACAAACTGTTTATTTTACGAGTTGAGTTTCTTTTCCGCTCTATTTTTGCGCTCCTCTTGCCGGTCATGATGCTGCATCTGGCCAATCAATAATGTAATTCCTAACCAGTGGCTGCTGGGCTCAGCAGTAATTACCTCCTCCATTATCTGACCACATCTCTTATTACGCTGTAAGCAGCCTTCATCGGGGCAAAAAAAGCTGAAGGCCGACAAACACATACAGTATGTCTGTACACTAAAGACTGATGAGCGTGCACAAACATCAGAAACCCAAACGGACAAGCCTGTCACCTCCCTGTACTCCCATCTTTACTTCCTCACCTGTCTGCCTCTCTTTGCTCAGTCAATCAGGTATCCATTAGCCAGTATTGGTCCCAGGAGGCAGTTCCTCACATACTTGCACATCTATGGGAGCATTTTCATTCAGCAAGATGGCTCACC
>JARVJO010000111.1:18221406-18243617 GCA_031762555.1 Cynodonichthys magdalenae | reverse complement strand
GGACACCGGCCCTTGAGGACCGACTTCGGACACCACTGGTGTAGAAGCACTGAAATGTGTACTTGAATGCAGCTCTGGAGTAAATAAAACTCACTCACGTGGTTATTCGCCAAGTTTATAAACACGTATTATAAAACCGTCGATACAATAGAAAGCATGTAAATATATATTATAAAGTATTTTTAGTAAGTAAATTATAATACTTCATGCTGACGACTAGGATAAGCTCTCCCATTGGAGATTAGGAATTACGAGCGTACGTGAATGCAGCAAACATTGCTAGGCAACCATTTGTTTAACGTAGTTTTCGGTGAGATCAGCATAAAACATCGTGTAGCGGGGTCTATTGCAAATTTTTTGACATTATTGAGGAAAGGGGCCTGTTCTAACTTTTACTGGGTGAAGACAAAGTCTTATGTTATGGCGAAGGAAACCGAAGGTATCCCGCAGCTGAAGTTGGACGCTGTTATTGGTTTCAACGGTAAGTTTTACTATGTTAACGTCTATTTGCTAAAACTTATTCTTATATGCAGGTAGGCCTGATGTAAAGTTGTAGCACAGTTACTTAAGTTGTTTAAAATTACAGTTCCCAAACTCTTCAGCTTTTGACCTAACAACTGTCAACAACTCACGATTTTAGAAAGTTTATTTTGCATCAAATTATATATAGAACCTCAACTATCAAAAATTTGTTTGTGCCTACAGGAAAATTAAGTAGTAGGTACCCAAAAAATAAATACATAATATGTATTTATTTATTTATTTATTTATTTATATTAAACTTTAAAGTAGACATTTCTTGCCCAAAAGTGTGTGGGCTTTGGCCTTGCCAGCGTGAAATGCTAATTAAATTAAATGGTACGTTTTACAATGATTTTCTTGTTTTAATAACCTGGTAAACAAGTAAAAGTTCATTGTTCTTTCTTCCCAATGCATATTCACCTTTCACCTTTGTTACTAGATATCTGCCTGCCCCCATGTCACAGAATGGTTTGATTTTCATTTAATTAGGATACGTGCCTTTTGGCCTTTGGGTCCAT
This sequence comes from Cynodonichthys magdalenae, assembly GCA_031762555.1. NCBI lineage: Eukaryota > Metazoa > Chordata > Actinopteri > Cyprinodontiformes > Rivulidae > Cynodonichthys > Cynodonichthys magdalenae. The sequence goes on along the minus strand of JARVJO010000111.1, from coordinate 18,242,577 downwards.
CCAGACCAGGAGCACCTGATCTATCCTCTGGGGTCCACAGTGATTCTAAAGGGGGTTACAGATGGCAAACAGGAGTTCCTGCTCGGACACACAAACAACGTTTCTTGCATTTCTGTGTCTAAAAGTGGATCATTCATCGCCTCGGGTCAAGTCAACTTTATGGGCTTTATGGTAGAGAAAGCTCAAGTTTCTTCTTATTTGTAAAGTTTAACTCACACCAGTCACATTTATATGTATAAACATAATTTTCTAGGCACCAGTAATTATCTGGAACTATGAACAAAGAACAATCCATGCCCAGCTGGATCTGCACAAAGCTAAGGTGGAAGCAGTTGCCTTCTCTCCCAATGACAAGTACCTGGTGTCTTTAGGAGGTCAGGATGATGGCAGGTAAACAGCAATCTGCTGAACATCATAGAGGATGAGCAGCAGGAGGAAAGTCAGATGGTAATGTGCGAGCTGTTTACTGTGTGTTCTCAGTGTGGTCCTGTGGAATATCGAGACTAAGCAGTCCATCTGTGGGAGCCCGGTTTCAGCCTACGGACCCGGTCAATGCCTCACGGTGCAATACTCCAACACCAACGACAACATATTTGTTTCAGCTGGGAGGTGAGTCAGTCATCTCTGCTGGCACACTGTTGGTAAAGATGTTGCATTTCTGGGCTGACAAAATGTTGAATTTTGTTTCATGCACTTTGGAAATAGTTGTAACCTTGTTTTTTTTTTGGTGCAGCGGAAAAATACAAGTCTGGGAATTGAACGTCACCAACAGAAAGATCAGACCTACAGACTGTAACACCGCGAAAATAAAGAGGATTGTGAAATGTATTCAGGTATGAAGTCCTCTTATTGTCAGAACATTCATTAAACCCTATACATCCTGACATTGGGTGGAGAAACTCGTGGTAAGTTTTTATTATTTATTATTTATTATGCACAGATTTCTGAAGATGATGAGTTCATCTTCTGTGGCACTACCAGTGGAGACATACTGAAAATCTACATGAAGACAATGAACCTGAACCACTGTGGTCCAGTTAAAACAAAGTTCAACCGAGTAAGTCTTCAGCTAGAGTCCTTTTACTCATAATTGAGCAAGATAGAGGTCGTTTTAGCAACTGATAACTGCTCTGATTGTCAACTAATCCTGACCAAAATTCCTCCTCATAAATGCTTTTCATTTGATCCATCCATCCATCCATGCATTGTTTTATACATCAGATTAAGAATCACTTTTTTGATGCACTCTGTTTTGTTAACGTGGTAATTTTAAAAGTGATATGATGTATTTAATATACTTGTTTTTTTAAATCATAATGTATGATAAAAGTCTGTCTGTCTTTGCAGGGTATCAGTATTCTCAGAATGCTCAAATCTGGAGACCTGCTTGTGGGCACTGGATCTGGCACCTTAGCTTTGTGCTCCAGTTCTAACTTCAAAACCCTCAAGTAAGTTTTACACCGGCAACCTTTATGTTTACTGATCATTTGTAACTCTCCACATGGTTCAAACATACAATTGTTTTAAAAGGGCTAATGCGTGATCATTTTAAAAGTAACCCGTATTTCTATTACTTGTTCCAAAGCTTTGGTAAAACTCAAACAAAAAAAATAAATAAATACAGCAGACATTTTGACTCGATCAGGAAAAGTGTGCTGTGTCTTTTCGTTGCTGTATGTTTAAAAGCGTAGATGAAATGTACAAAAAAAAGAGCAAAACATTTTAATGGGACTACAGCTCAAATATATTGAAAATAAAAACATCATTCAAAGTTTAAACAGGTCACAGAAAGTGAGAGTTTACATGACTGAACTCATGTTTTGACATCTTTAATTGACTTTAAAAATCTGTTAAAATATTGTGGTTTTTGTGGATTTCAAACCCGATCATTAAACTTTCAGATTGATGTCACACAACTTTATTTACCATTATTTATTTACCGTTATTTAACCAGGCAAGTCCCGTTGAGATCTCTTTTTCAATGTTTTTGGAGCTGTCGAAACTTTCCCCAAGTTCTAGAAACAAACTGTTTTTACTTCTACAAACTTTACACCTTTTTTTACAGGTTATACATTAAACATAGTCAGTTTTCTCTTGTTTCACCCAGTGTGTCTCTCACTGCTGTAGGATTTGTTTTTTTTTTCTTCAGGTGCGGAGTGCAACACACACAAACTCCCCCAGACTTAAGATGTACCTAAACTCAGAAATTCTCTTCAAAACTAGAAGTGATGGGTATTTTAAACTTCTTTTCTGTTTTTTTTCCTATAGTTTTCTCATAGAGAAGATTTATCTGAGGTTCAATTTTTACTCTTTTCGTTTCTATCTGCTGGTCTAATTAAAATTATTCCCAGGGATTGAGACACAGGTGTGCTGTTACCGTGGTGATTCTCGTGAGCCCATGGCAGCAGCTTGAACGTCTCTTGTGGTTATAGTTCTCTTTATATGTCTTACACAATTTATACATGAAAACATCACCATCCTCCTCTGCACGTTAGGAAACTTCAGCTGGAAAATGGGGTGACCTCCATCGCAGGACGAGAGGACGGCCAGCTGTTCTTTATTGGCACGGAGGCTGCTCAGATGCACCGCTTCAGTTTAAAGGATTTCCAAACTGAACTCGTCTCCACCAGCCACCGCTCTGCTGTCAAGGACGTCTCCATCCCCACGTATGTTCAGGCCAGGACTGTCAAAGACATCTGTCAAAGATGTTTATCTTCTATTTGATTCTTTTTAAATTTTTTTTTATTTTTCAAATCCAAGACCCACCAGAGAGAGTATTATAGAAAATGACTTTGCTGCAGCTTTAAGGTCTGATATTTTGCTAACTGTCATGTCAACACATTTAAGTTCATATTGAGCACAATATATACCAGGTCTGATATGTCTTAGGGAAAACTATGTTTAAAAAGTACTGAATTTATTTCCATTATGGCAGTTATAATACTTAAAGTTAATACATTTAACTCAGTTGAACTAAGTTTTAAATTTGATTTTAGAACCAATGATAACTTATTCACATGAGCCTTTTTCTGTCTTGTATTGTGTGTTAGTCAAACATCTGAACTGTTTGCAACATGTTCTGAGGATGACATCAGATTGTGGCATGTACAAAAGCCAAAAGAGGTGCTGCGTATCACTGTGCCCAACATGACCTGCAATTCCCTGCATATCATGACTGATGGACACAGCATCATCAGCGGTAAGAGCATCTCATCAGAAAGCTGCCCCTTTCTACATATTCAGTCTAAAGGACTGAATCAGATCGGTTTCTGGCTGATAAAAAAAAAGATTTTGCTTTCTTGCAGGGTGGAATGATGGCAAAATTCGCGTGTTCACACCGAAAACCGGCCGGCTGATACTCCTCATTGAAAACGCTCACAAAATGGGCGTGACCGCCATTACTGGCACCAGCGACAGCAGGAGGATTGTGAGTGGAGGAGGAGAGGGACAGGTTGGTTTGTTTTAATGCTGATCCACCACAGGCAACTTTTTAAAACCACAACTCCTGCAAGAAATAAGAAAGGATAGATATTCCTCAAACATGAGGTCATGAGAGAGGCACTATAATGAGTAATAATAATATAATGAGTGTAATGAGACACTTTGATTATTGTTGATTTGTTTATTTTCATGTGTGTGTACCAGTTACTTATCTAATATCTGCCTGAAGATGTGGATCCTCTTCAATGTGGTGACACAGATTTTAGGAATCCAATAGATACACCCTGAATACATTCTTTAATTTTTAATGTTCCTTTCTGACAAGCAGCTGTAGGTTAGTGAGGTGTTTATTTTCAGCTGCTTGTAAATCCATAATTCATTATATTTACTACCTCGCCCCATCCTTGCTTGTGAACAACTGAGCCTTTTGTGGATGCTCCCTTTATGCCTAAACATGACACTCACCTGATCACCTGTGGATTGCTCCAAACAGAGTATTCCTCAATGTTCCCAGTTTTTTGTTGTTTTTGTTGGAACGTGTTGCAGGCATCAAATTCAAAAGAAGTGAATATTTGAAAAAAAATATATATATTTTTAATGAACATTAAATATCTTGTCTTCTGTATTCAATTGACTGCAGTTTGAAAATGATATGAAAATCATTTGTTTTTATCTACTGTATGTTTTACACACTGTCCCAACTTGAACAGTGAAAGTGGGGTTATATGATCTAGATGTGGACCTGCACTGCATACTCTCAACAGATTCATCAGTGTAACATGTGAGGCCCAACACAATGCTTTCCTGTGAGGGTGAAGGAGTTTGTGTTTCCTGTTTGCAGGTGCATGTTTGGGAGCTGCTGCCTCACGGCCATCGTCTGCTGCGGATCATGAAGGAGCACAAAGCCACCGTCTCGTGCATCAAAGTCAAGAGTAACAACAAGGAGTGTGTGACAGCCAGCTGTGATGGGACTTGCGTCATCTGGGACTTAGTGTGGGTGCCCCCCCCCCCTGCAGACTGTAACACACACTGGACACATGCACACATGCTTCAATGTTCCTCCTTTAAAGTTCATGTTTATGTCATAAATCACAAAAAAGCCAGTCACAGATGACGTAAAAATTTTAAAAATGAACATTCTTTAACTTCTTTTGCTTGTGTTAGTTCTTTTGTGTTTTATTGATACTTTAATGGAGTTTCTTTTTAATGAACACGTTAAGATATTTGATTTTTCAGTTGATTTTGTTACAAATTTCCTGTCCTACCTTCTAATTATTATTATTATTATTATTGTTGTTGTTTCTAATTATTCAATTCTCCTTCCTCTCCTCATTCAGGCAATTTGTGAGCCTTAGGATGATAACCGCCAACACACTTTTCCAGACCGTGTGCTATCATCCAGAGGAATACCAGATAATCACCAGCGGCACTGACAGAAAGGTATGATGTGGTGGTGGAGCAGTTTCAAACATTTCACAGCTCAATAGTTACTGTGGAGCATCATCACACTGTACAGCAGTTCTTCTGAAATAGTGGGGCGCCACTGAACCCATTTAAAAAAAAAATATATATATACTATATTTTTTTAAGGACTCATTGGCCTTAAAGAAGGAGCACCACAGATATCAAGATACCTTATTTCTTGTTTTTATCCTTTTATAATAAAAACAGATAAAAAAAGTTAATTGAGAACCACTGCTGTACATTAAGGTGACCATTTCAACATTTTAAATATTCTTTACCTAATTTGCGTCACAATTGTCTCCCATGAATATGATCTTTTAAAATCCTCATTTTATTTTACTTTTTAATTTTACAATGCTTACAGTCAAAAATTCATCCGTGTGCAAAAAATAAAAGATAAACAACAAAACTTGTCTCTCACCGCTCCCAATCTGGCTGGCTCATTATGTTGTTTTTGTCATTATAATCTCCATCTAGTGAGCATTAGAGAAAAGCCACTCTTTGTGGTTAGAACAGCACAGAGAAGCACAGTAATAACCTTAAACAATTACAGCTCGCTGTTTGTTTCTTAGCTTGACATAATTAAGCCATTGTGCTTCCTACTGACTGGGCCAAAAAGCCTCTCTTTATTTAGTGAGTAATTGTGATTAACTGAGCGCTGCTGATTTACGTAAAGGTCGGAAATTCACTCAGAGAACGAGTCACTCGTCCCCTCTGATTGTGCACTTTACCATCGAACCCGGCCACGCGCTACACCCGTACTGCTGCCGTCTCCGTGGGCTCGGAGGCGAGGACAAGTCGTGCTGATTAACACGACGCGGTGGATGAGAGCGGCGAGGGAGGAAAACGGGAGGTATTCATAGAAGGCGAGAGGGAGGAGAGATGTGTGTGTGCCGTGTTTGTTCGTGCCTTCCTGCGGATGTGCCTGTGCCACCCGAGTGCCAGCCAGATCCACCATCTGCTCGTTCCAAGACACAGGCGCTCTGTGTGAGACAACAAACAGCAACTCTCTCTCTTCTCTTCATTCTTAACCTCCCAGCCTGCCTCTGAGGCAAATCAGACGGTTAACCATCAGAACTGAAGGAAACAGGAGAAAGGTGGTGAAAATGAAGGATTACGGTGAGGTGTAGGGTCACAGAGAGGTTAGATTTATCAGATACTAATGTTGTCGATAGTCTGATAAAGAAACATTTTATACGTCTGACTCTTGGGAAGTTGTTTAAAAGGTCGCAGCAAGCTATAGTTTCTCATTTCTGTTACCTTTGCCTTCATCTTTTGGTCATGTTTTACTAATCTCCTGTTTTATTGTTTATGTTGTTAAAGATTTTCAGTCATCGAGGACATGGCAAATCCTGGTTTTTTTCATGTTTTTTTGTTTGTTTTTTAAAGAGAACTGAACATTTTCTTTTTTGTTTTAGAAATCTTTCACTTCTTGTCCTTGAAACTCTCTAAATTTCTCGCCTTCAAAAATTAAAAAAACTCAGATGAGTCACAAAACATCTAGATCAACAAAAAGTGCATTAAAACTCAGAATATTGTCTAGTACCTTTCTTTTATTTGTGCATTGAACTTCAGTTCACACATAGTTTCTATTGACAATCCTCACACAAGCCCGCGTTTATCTTCTGTTTCTCAGTAAATTTAGTTTACAGTTAACAGTAACTCTCTGTGAAATCCTCTGTTGTCTTGATGCCTTGTTGCTGGAACAAAGGAAACACAAGAGTTTAAAATGTTGCACACATGCATTTTTAGTCCCAAATTAATATTTATCCTGCATTTTAGGGAGATCAAACAGTAGATCTGATATTTGCGACTTGCTCCTTTTTATTTCTTGTAATTAATTTCCTCATGGCCCGAGTGGTGGCCGTGGGCCAGATTCCCAGGCTGAGATGGAGGGAACACAGATGGGCCCAGACAATTCATGCAGGTGAGGGTCCGCGAGAGGCTGCTGAAACGAGATGAGAACAGAGGGAGAGGTCGTGACCGTGACAGCGAGAACGACCGAGACATAGATCAGTGGAAGCAGGAAAACGTAGCGGCAAGAACTCCGATCACACAAGCATAAAACGGAGCACAGATATCACAAACCAGTCCTCGTCTCCCGTAGAATAAGAGCTGGCAAAACAGAGTTGAATAAATGGGCCTGAGTTACTCAACTGTAAACTCATAACCCTGTGATGGATGTGTGACCTGTCTACGGTGTTCCCTAGTGCTAAACAAATAAAATTTCCTTACTTACCCTCCTCTCACACTGAGTGCTGGAGATGAGCACCAGCTCCCCGTGACCCAGAAAGGACAAGCAGTGAGGAACAGAAATGGATGGATGGATAGATGTAAGCTTATACTCAGATAGAATTTTGGTGTTCTTTAGAAGTTCTTTATTTTCACTGACACAAAAGACCTGCAGCATGTACGTGAGTGTTTATCAGCAAACTATTTTATAAACTAGAGGATGGATTTAACGAAACTCTTAGAAATAAATTATTGGACATACAGTACATCTAAAAATAATTAACTATTGCAGTCATCCTGATTCAATATACAATCTTAACCAATAAGAAAGGACTATGACTCAGTCCTTTTTACAGATACTGAGAGAAAGGCTGGTGTAGACTAACAGACGTATAGACTGAGCCCCCCCTGTCTCATCCTCTGTTAGCATGTGTGACAACATGGAGAAGCAAAACCGGCGAGATTCAGATTTGTCTAACAGAAACCTAAAAATAATCAAATATAAAATATTATTTTACACTGTGTGAATGTTACCTAAATCAGAGGACAAATCAGTTTGTAATATTTTCTAATTTGTGTTAAATTGTAGCATGATTCAGCAGAGTGCTACATTCTGTATAACAGTATTGCTACACAAGCTAATATCTGCTAACCAGTTTAATAAATAACAGTGATTACATCGACTTTTAAGCTTATTTTAATTTTAAACTGTTATATTATTAGCTTCAGTTTTCAGATCACATTGAGCTAAATAAGATCAAATCTGCTTACTTGTGTTGTGAAATGAGACGTTTTCCTGCTTCTCTTCAAACTTTAGATAGATTATATACACTCTAAAATATTAATAATAATTTTGCTAATATCATTATTGATACTTTTCATGATTATACACCATCAGTCCTTTTTTTTCACTATGTTGCCACAATAACCAGTAATAGTAAATCCAGAGTCTTGTCCGTTTTGCTTTAGCCCTTATCTTTTACAGTAGATACACGGTCCCGTGGTTTCCACTCCAGCTGTTCTATATACCTCCATGGTGTGGTAATAGTTGAGAGTCATCCCCCTTAAATACTTTCAGTGCTAACAGATCCTGCAAGATCTTTATTAAAAACTTGAGCATGCAAGGAACCAGGCAACATTCCTCTAATAAATGTTACTTTTTAAATTTTAGTTATGATTTTGTTAATATTGTTTAATTGACCTAACAATACGAGTGAACCAATCCATCTGAATGCTTTACGTTCCCCACATTTGTGTTTTACTGGTTTTGCTTTTTACAGACAGATTATTGTTTTTTGAGTTAATGTGCAGCGCCAAAACTTTAAATACGATTTATTGTTTCCCAGCCTAACCTTTTGTTCTTTTTTTGTTTCAATAATGTTTGATGTCTGTGTGTTGGGATTGCATTTTCTTCTCTACATTGCATAACAAGCCTGGTCCTGTGCAGAGAAATTAAATTCTTTCAGAGACTCATAAATGTGGAGCTCTTTGTGTGGAGCTAAACTGCATACATGCAAATCATCTCTGCTTTCAGTTAACAGAACACTTAATTGACTTGGAATTGTAATCTGCTGATCATGAAATAGCCTCTGGACTTAATAACTCTAACGTCAGTGTTAACATAAACTGCATTATTACAGACTCGTTTGTTCAAGATGACTCAACAGACTGAGTTTATTGATCAAATCCACCTGCGCCTTCATTTACAGCCGCTTGAGATTTAATCAGCTTGTTCATGTAAATAAAAAGACGGGGCCACTCTTGCTCTGTGGTACGATGATGCTTCTGCTGCCTTGGCTATAAATAACTCCTGCCAACAACTGCCTTTTGTGAGACTGTACTTTGACAGCTGTGAGGCTGCAGAGAGACAATTAAACCTCGTTCAGATCAGCCAGTTGGGGTTTAATAAGTTGGGGTGACAAGTTCCAATCAAACCAAATGGACCTTTGTATCTACATACGAGGAAAGAAGAAATGATGTGAAGAGGTCACATGTTGCATCTGACCGAAACAGAAAAATGTTCAACTAATTTATTTTTCGTTTCCTGTAAATGAAACATAGGATGAAACCAAACAAAGTGTTTCCTGAGCACAGTGTGATAATGTTACGGAACATTTTGTAGATTTATTGTCTGAAAAAGTAACTTTGGCACGAGATCCATGAGACCCAAATGAGACATGAGGGTTTGCTGGACGGAAGGATGCTGACAAGTTTTAAGATGATGTGACTCAACAAAGAATAGAGATGCTGCATCATTACAAACATCCATAAGTCATCAAAAGTAATCAGTAAAATATTTTGGTTTGCAGCAAAAAGGTCAAAATGGATCATTTATGAAATGCTTTTGTGCTTAGACAGTAAAGTAAGAAAACTTAGATGAAAAGAAATTCTATTTATGTTTATTTTTCTGCTGATTTAACTCTCAGGTTGCTTACTGGGAAGTGTACGAAGGCGGTGCTATCAGAGAACTGGAGGGCTCCCAGTCTGGACCCATCAATGCCATGCACATCACACAGGATGGCAGGCACTTTGTGACAGGTCTGATTCATTAACCTGATTGTTCCTCACATGTTCTGTTCAGGTTCTATACAAACATACATGCAACCAAACAGGAGTTATTCATTCTTTTGAGGGTTTGCCTTTAATCCAGATGCAGTATGATTAGAACAGGATTAGATCTTGTTTGGTAGCTAGTTTCACAAGTTTTTTTCCCCACTTTTGTTACTTGCTGTAACTCTTCAAAGCCCCCATTTCTAACTCCACATCCTTGGCTCAGATTTTTTTTTTACAGCTACTGATACATATTTTCTAACTTTGCTGCCAGGTGGAGATGACAAACTGGTGAAGGTTTGGGACTTCATGGGAGGCGAGGTGACCCATATAGGCATAGCTCACGGCGGCAGCATCACCAGCATTAAGATCTGCTCCAACAACCGCATCCTGGTCAGCACCAGCGCAGACGGAGGCATCATGCGCTGGGCGTTCCCTCACCCAACCTCCGCTTAAACAAATATGTTCAATATTTTAGCTTTTCTTCTCTCGTATGCTCTTTTAGGTAAATGTTAATGTATGAATTCAAACTTTTTGTTTGCAGAATAAATTTACACTGTGAGGAGATGCATTTAAATAAGCAGCAGTGGCTGCATTAGGTTAAACAGTATTACTGATTGTAAACTTCTTTGAGTACATTTTGATGGAGATGTTTGCCTGCCTGTTGGTCTACTCATAAAACCTCACTGACACATTTAAATGTCTAAAACAAATTTATTAAAATCTTAAAATGTATGGTTGGACACTGTATTTTTTTAATAAAACGTTTAAAAGTTTAATGTTATAAAATAATTTCTGTAGCTTTTGAGTGTCTCCAGGACCGGAACAAGTTTGGAGTCATCAGGACTCAAACTGCTTGACTGAGTAAGACTCTCAGCTGAGCTTCATAAACGGTTTTGCAGAAATTGACAAGTGGAAAGATGAGCATCTTGGCACCTCTCTATTAAATTTTTAAGGTGACGTAGTGGAATATAAAAATCCTTGTAAAGCTTGGACTTTGCTAAAATGAATGTAAAGGTTTCATTTAATGCTAAAGAACCTATTGTCTGTTTAAAAATGAAGACTATCTCTGGCACACACCTGGAACCTGCTCATCTTTTGGAAACTAGTTAGGCATGGTGGTGGTAGCATCATGCTGTGAGGGCAATGCTCAGCTATGGGCAGGTAAAAGAGATCAGTTAGGAATGAACACTTGATTTGTCTAAAATAAAGCAAACATGTATAAAACCTAATCAGTCGACTAACTCAGCTGTATCTTGTGTCAACATCATATATGATGATATGATGATTTTGATTGAAGTTGAGCAAATCTGTTAAAAAAAAAAAAAAATTCCAAATTTCAGCTCTAAAATCCACTCTTTATCTAATAAAATTCACCTGAGAAGCTTGAACTGCTCCCAAAAACAGCACCGAGTCAGAACATGTTTAAATTTTTGATACATTTAGAAAAACCCATTTTACTAGGTAAAACATACTTATATTTAAAAATAGATATAAAGGGCAGAGCACTGCACCATTTCACATCTTGTTTTTACATTTCACTTCAAACAACATATTTACATCAAAATAACCTCATTTTTATTAGAATTATCAAGCAAATAGCAAACAAAGCACATAAACAAACATTATTGTTACTTGATTCACTGCTGCAAAAAGCAGCTTGAGCACTCAACTCGTTTAAAATAATTTAATCTTTTTGTGAAAGGTTCTGTTGGAGAGCAGGGAAATTTATAGGAACCCTGTTGGCTCACTTTTTCATCACTTTTCTTTTGCAAAACTGCAAATGAGCTATCATAAACAGTGGTGTTATAAAACTGGTTTGTCTTCAGAAAGTGAAAAAATATAAGATTGCAATCTAGAGTTTGTTCATTTGTTGTGTTGGTTTAAATTATGTTCAATTTTTTTAAACAGCAAATAGGAACATGGGTAAAAAAAAAGAATAGTTCACTGTCTATCTAGTCCAATAAATCAGCACATCTGGTCCACTAAATTCAATCTTTGGCACTGCTGAACTGTGAAATTAAGCTTCAAATGATTAGAATACTCCTGAATCTGGCACAAAAGCTGCTGGATCCATATTAAAAAACCAGAGCTGAACATGATGTGTCTGACTGGAATGGTATAAAAGGAACTATTTTGCTTTTGTGTGGCCTGATGTGCATAAAAGAGCGACCAGGTTATTTTTACATATGTGGGTTTGAGCTCATGGTCCACTGATGTGCAGAACCAGTGGGAAACACGGGTGATGAACTGTTTTAATCACATATATTTTGAAAATCATATTTTTTTACACTCATCGTATGTTAAATTTTGTATCCTAAAACATTAGTAAAATGTTTGTTTTGTTGCACATCGGCTTTATTTTTTGTGTTGATCAAATTTAGGAATGTCCCAAAACAATCGGATCGAGGTCTTCAAGCCATTTTCATGGATTACCATTTGAGTAGCTGACCACACTGTGGCCATTATGACCCTAAACCCATCCTTGGTGGGGCGCCACTGGCCCGTGAGCCTTAATTGATAACCTTTAACACCTTGTGGAAATAATAGGCAGGTGATGTTGGAACTGGTCCTACAGGGGGCAGCTTAAAGCCACACTTTAACACCTTCTTCTAAAACAACTTCCTGCTTCCCGGTGAGCAAACTCCAACATGAAGACTTTATTACATATTTAATGTTTTTAACCATAAATTATTATAAATAATATTAGATTGTTTTAAACCCTTTTGTGTGCTGATTTGGTTTTAGAGAGGCTCATCCAAGTGATTGATTGTAGCTCCACTTAATGAGAGGCAGGTTTATGGGGGGTTAAAGACTCCAAATCCAGGTCTGATGAGGAAGTGCAGCCCACTCTATGAGGGGGAGCAACTCTGCTGACAACAAACTATATGGATGTCTGAGGAGTAATATCTTCATCATGTGCCTTAGTGGTGTTCAGTCGGTGCTGAGGTGTGCGGAGGAGGAGGGGTAGACAGCCCTGGCAGACAGGTGCACTCCTTCAGTCCTCCTTTCATTTCGTCTCGGTCCGGTCCAGCGACAGAACCATGGATTCCCGCAAGGAGAATAAGGCGAGGAAACAGCCGATGAAACCCAAAACGTCGAAGCGAAAGGAGAAGAAATACAAACAGGGGGGGTTCGTGAGGAGGAAATCTCTGCGGTCCTTCGGGAATTTCATGGGAAGGATCCTGAAAACTTTGGGCACTTTGACGCACTTCGGCGACGCGGAGCCGCCGGACGCGGAGGACGACGACGGCGGCTTCGGTCAGGGCGCCTCGGGTCACACCAGGGACTCGGGAGCCGCGAAGAAGGGCTCCTTGGTGTCCTCCTCGCACGGCTCGGTGAAGGACAGGTTGTCGTGGTGCTACGGCGACAAGACCCCCGGCGCGCTGGGGCTGAAGAATCACGGCAACACCTGCTTCATGAACGCCGTGGTCCAGTGCCTCAGCAACACCGACCTGCTGGCCGAGTACCTCGGGCTGGAGCAGTACAGGGCGGACATCCGCCGCGGGAGGACGAGCGGTGACGGGCGGGGAGAGGAGGCGCAGAGCTCCGGGGGAGAAGTCACAGAGCAGCTGGCGACGCTGGTCCGGGGGCTGTGGACCCTGGAGTACACCCCGCAGCTGTCTGTGGAGTTCAAGGTGAGGACAACCAGTCTGTCTGTCTGTCTGGGTAATGTTGTGTCTGAAGCTTTACCTCATTGGACCGAGCTGCAGCTGCACCATTCAGAAAAAAAGATTTTCTTTGCGTTTTTTTTTAATCTTTAAGTTTCCTACAGTGTTGAGTTAGTAACTAAATCAGTCCACTGTTTAAAAATCCATCCAACAAGTGTTTAAATAAAGCAGATTTAGCTGTTTGTATTTTCAGACAATCTGCAGGTAAAATAGGACTGAATACGTTCCAGCTGGGAAAAGTTCTAACAGAAACTTCAGACACAAAAGCATTTTTTCCCTGTAGCCACATTAAAGGACACATATCACCTTTTAAATCCTTCTTTGTTATGTTTAAATTGTTCGAGTTCATAGAAAGTGGAACTACAATGCTTTGGTCTGAAATCCTCCTTATTGTAACTCCACAAGCCCCTATTTCGCTCGTCTGAGATTAACTCATTTTGAGGCTGTCTCTTTAGGGAAGACTTGTCCATCCATCCTTACATGATGGAGCCAGAGCCTGACCCAGAGTGAGAGGAGAATGAAGATGATAGAATTACAGTTAGTAAGTCCAGACCTTGTTTGGAAGTTTCGTTGTGACGTAATATTTCAGAAAACGTCATAGAGAATAGAGAAAACTGAATGGGTTAAAAAAATATGACCCAAACACAATATAAAGATAGCTATCAAATGCTAATTATCTGCACTCCTAGAGACTCAAAGTATGCATTTTGTTAATATCTCCAAACTATACAACACAACTGATCTCACTAGTAATTGTAAATATTTCCTTTGACTTTAGCAACCACCCTTTTGTTACAAATCACTTCTAAAACATTTCTCCATCCTGCCTGGATCTTTTCCTCGTTAGCTTGATCATTTGTTAGAAGTGATTCTTCTTGAGTCCAGTGGTTTGATTGTTATTTGACCGTCACTGCAGCAGCATGAGAAAAATGGGAGAACAGATTAAGTTGTATGAGGGTTAATTGGTTTTAATATGACTATAACCAAATGCTGTGTTTAGCTTGATGGATAAAAGAAGCTAATGCTTCCTGTGTAAATCTAGCCGTTAAGAATCTCAGTGTCTGTTGGAAGAGGTGTTTCAGGAAGTATGTGCTATCTGTTCATTGACAGAAAGATGTCATCATCTGGTGTAATTATTGACACACATTCCTCCAGAGTGAATCTACCTGCTTTGGAAACTGAAAACAAGTTCTTTTATGGTCTCAAACACACTGGAGTCACAGAGCTTGTAGTAGAATATTTTACAACACAACAGGGATGTGAGGAGATGATCTTGTTGAGACAAAGATCTGTCAAGAGGAAAATCAAAACGTTTCATAGGTTTGACTTTTTATTGAGCTGGTGGTAGTTTAATGGAACTTGCCGTTTGGTTACTGATTCTCCTCAGACTGCAGTTTCACTTTTACCAGCTCCCTCTGTTCGGGTAGTTCATCTGCATTCTTTACGTACTGTGGAGGGAGACGAGCATTGCCACCTTAGATAAACACGTTTTTGAGGGCAAACACCTTCAGAAAAGACTTGATGCTGCTGTTATCCCTTCTGGCCACTGCTAGTTGGCTGAGGAGTGCTGAAGAAGATTTTTATAAAAGGTTCAGTTGACTGTAATAGAAACTTTGAGTTGGATCAACTCCAATTGTCAATCAGTTGTAGCTTTCCTAGAGTTTCATTAAAATCCAACTAGTGATTTATGATATTTTGCTAACAGACCCAAGGTTGACCCAACAGTAATGACAAAGTTTTAAACAGTCTTTTGTAATCTGTTAGCACTAATGAGTTGGGATGACTCTCAGCTACAATCCTCATCTAAAACATTCAGTGACTTCTTCCTGAAAGTTCCACTAAAATGCACTCATGGTTCATGAGATATTTTACTAACAGACATTATTGCCCACCTCTTACTGGCAGGTGAAACTAAAACAACGAGCGAACGAAACACCTTGGATTGATGGAGTGTTTTGTTTGCCTGTTCCTGGGTGAAATAAGATGTTTACCACATTCAGCCTGGAAACGAGGGATCCCTCCCGCTGAGGAGACAATAATGGTGCTCACTCAGAGGGTGGGAGGGAGGCGGAGAAGGACAGAACCGATGACATTGCTCGTAACCAAACCTACATCCATGTGGGTTTTTAGGAGACATCTTAATTGTTATTTCTCCTGACTGTGGTTTGTTGTTTGAGATCAGGATCAGGTCATGAGGAGGAGTACTGATCACAGAACCTCAGCTGTAAATATCCATAGACCTAAGGTTTTTCATAAATATGCAGCAGAGATTTAGATCTGCATTTAAATATCAACAATTACCAACTAGAACTAAAAAATTTTTTTAAATTGGTATGAAAACTACAAGTTGTGTGGTGCATTTTGTTTATAAGATGTATAATGGCTAAATGCAGAAATAATGATATTTATTATCCATGGTTGGGTCACAAAGACAACAGGTCCAGGATGGAAACCCAGACATCCCTCTCCTCAGCAACACTCCAGCTCTTCCTGGAAGGTCTTGAGGTGTTCCCAGGCCAGAGGTGATTTATAATCCCTGCAGTGAGTTCTGGGTCTTTTCCCAATGGGACATGCCTGGAAAATCTTTATAGGGTGACATCCTAATCAGATGCCTGGATTACATCAGCTGATTCCTTTCTATGTGAAGGAGCAATGGTTTTACTACAGAAAGAAAGAAAAAGAGGTGTTTTATTTAGTCTCTCTGCTCCTGGTTGCATGTCAGTGAATCAGAGCAGTCAGGTTGTTGGTTTGGTTCTTATCTCTACTGTTTTTTTTTTTTTTTAAGTCCACAGTTGTTCTCACTCTAAGTGCTGACGGTGGTTTCATCGTATGCTCATAAAGCAGTTGGGTCGTACACCACCTGGACTCCTGGTGCTGAGCTGCACAGAAACGCTCAGCGGGTCTGCCTCTCATTTCAGCTCGATTGTTCTACATTTTTCAGCCAATGAGGGTTTTTTTTAAGAAGATATTTTTCAACACATATTCAAGGCACGAACACATCTTGAAATATCTCAGGATATCACCTGAGATTACCTCGTTTATAAGCTTTACCCAAAGTGGCTAAAATTGCTTCTTTTTTCTTTAAAACGCTGACATGAGAAGTTGCAGACAGTATGTGTTCCTTCAATAAAAAAAGAAGGCTTCAATATAATTTGTTATGGTTCTTTTAGTTGTTAAAGAAAAGTGTTCAAACACTTTTCTCCACGCTTCCTGAACAGAAATGAGACCACATGCAATTATGACAACAGAGCCACCATATGCTGTTGGAAAGCAACACGATTTCCCACAACTCAGTGAGCCACACTCTGTTAGAACCACACCGCTGTGACAACAGACTATAAAGACCCGCGAGGAGAAGCGCGTCTGTGCCGTCTCACTGCGCAGCTACAACACAAGATCATCTTTTACCAGGTATTATCCCTCTGAGAGCTGATGTGCAGGAATAAATCAGTCCTGTACAAAACACTTATCACAGAGTCGTGGAGCCGTACAGACATCGTGTTCATACACGCTTGTGATCGTGTTAAACTTGCAGCTTCCTGTGCGTTCACAAGTAAATTTAGAGCCTCAGCTGTGGATCCTCAAAGAATCGATTTTCCCGTTGAAGGAGCCTTTCCTGGCCTGCAAACCATTCAGAGGAGATGATTTTCATCACATCTTATCTCTTCTTTGTGTTTTAATTGCTTGTGCGTCACATACCATGGATGTCTGCTCACTTTTCATTGACGTAGATGTCTTTTTGGATGGTTTTTAGTAGACCTGTAATGGTATGAAGAAGTCTCTTTTGGTACAACATGAACAAGAAACATTTATTTCTAACAAACAACAACACTCCCTGGAAAATATGGTAGCTATTTCATTGGAAAAAAAATCATCCAGCTGGAATCCCTCTGTGTCTCTAAGGGTGCACTCACACCATCTCTGGTTAGTCTGCTTTAATTGAACTCTAGTTCATTTGCCTACAAAGTCCGGTTTGTTTGGGGAGGTGTAAATATGTAATCCAACGCTGATGCAGACCAAAAATGTGAACTCTGGTCTGCATAAAAACCTAGGTTTTGGTTTGGTTAAAGTGAACTCTGGTGTGCTTCAAATGCATGTGTGAATGCCAAGCAGACCGGGGACTGCTCCAAAAGCAGGAAGCGGACCAATAATGGTAATAAAGTTGTTCAAATACCTTGCTGGACGTCTGTATAAGGTGGACATCACTGCTATGATGTAAGATTCGCTCCTACTCTGTGTACTCCGCCTCATACGGAGCCGTCTCAGCCGCCTTGTGTGAAAAACATTCTCAGTGCTCTTCTGCCTCACCTTCCTCTCATGCTGAACCCAATGTTAAAAAGAGTGTTCATTTGGCAAAAACAAAAGAGAAATCCTGCAACGGCTAAAATCTGACATCACTTCATCTTTGGTTGCATTTCGTGAAGAAAGAAGATGCGCTCAGTGTTTTTGTGTCATTTCCTTCAGTGGGTCTTGGTGCAGCGTCACCACAGGCGAGGGGGTTAAACAAGTTGCTCAAAGGGTTTGGTTCGTTTGACTTGGTGCAGTGTGAAAGTGAACCGCACCAGCTAAAAATGTAAAAAATGTTCCAATTTTGGTCCCCAATCGAACTATCAGGTGTGAAAACACCCTAAAAGTTAATCATGTATGGCAGTATGTCCAGTTCTTTTGCTAACAGACAAACGAGCACCTTTTTGTCTCTTTGTGTCTTTACTTCCTCTACTCTCTTACTGTCGTGGCTGTTGGCAGAGAAAAGATGTGCTCTTCTAGGTGAACCTCTTGTATGTATTTATTTGATTGCATTCACTGGACCCTCTCATGGGAACCGTTAGGGTTTGATATAAATAGAGGTGTAAATCACCAGCTTTATTACAATACGATGTTTTATGGATTTGTTTGGATGACGATGCAGTGTTTCTCTATCACAAAGTCTGTCATAATATGATTTCTATTTGCAAGTCTGCAACGGATGCAATATCATATGCCCATCAACAACATCTATCGATCCATATCAGGCATTTGATGATATGGATCAATGTTTTTGTTTTGCTTCAGTGTAATTAAATCATTAATCATTTATTTGATAAATCGATGTGGATCGATGCATTGTTACACCCTTATTTTTAAATAAAAATTTTATTATATCACTAGATTTTAGGCTTCTCAGACTCATACAGAAATGTCTGGTTTTTACTGTCATGTTTCATGAGAATTACCTGCATGTTCCCCGCAGCTCTGAAGGGTAGTGTGTCCGAGGAGATGGAAGGACAGGTGCTGAGAGGATGTGTGTGTGTTAGTCAGAAGCTGGGTGGACAGTGGCTCAGCTGGTCTTGGTTATTGGAGGGTGTGGTTTTTATACGTTGAAGAGGAACCGAGATAAATGAATAAACAGAAGAAGTCAAAGGGGACAGTGAGGTAGTGTGTGTCTGTTTGATAGAAACAGATGAAATTGAGGAGAAACAGTGATGGAAGTTAGTCATAAGAGTCTTAAAGTAGCTAAAATATGAACTGATAAAGATTCAGAGAGTTGTGATGTAATTATAAAATCAATCAATCATTGCGTTTTAAAACATAAATAACTGGGTTATTTTACATAAATGCTTATTTATACACTTTTACACCCAAAAAAGCAAAGCAAATCAATTTTTTCACATTTGAAAGTTGATTTAGAATTTTCCATGTTCACCATAAATAGACTTTACCTCCCAGCTCTGATAGAAACAGAAGTAAGAAGTGACCTCTGCCCAGCATCCGCTCTGTTCCAGCAGTGACTGTGATTTTCTGCAGGCTGCTGAAAAGTGAAACAAAGCAGCTGTTACTGGAAGATCCTATCTAATCTGATCCCAGCCACAGTTACGCCTCAGAGCGCGTGCAGCTCCCCAACGCTGCGTAATCATTTGTCACTCATTGTGTGTCAGTGAGGAATCCATCCCAGCTTGTTTGACAGGTTGAGCCACAGCAAGGCGAGGAGGAGCGCTTCATCTGTTTCTGTTGGGGGTGGGGGAGCAGAGATTGCTCATTTGGTTGATTTCTGTTTATAGTAAATGTCTGCCTGACCGGCACTCTGATCTGTCTTTGTTTACAAAGGAGGAGGAGGTTTTGATGGCGTGAGGTGAAGTAAAGGTTAAAAGGGAAAACTTTAAAACAGACATCTGGGTGTGGATGGAGGAGATGCTGCCTCTGCTGACCGCCAACTAAGAGGTCACTTCTGTCCACCCCCACCCCCCCAGCTGTGTAGACAACACAGGATCATGGCTGTTTTATGTCATCTGTTATCTGCTAATATGTTTGTTTTTCTTTTGCAGCTTGTGGATGATTTCACAGTTCTACATCAACCAACTTTATTTCCTTTTTACAGGAAGTAAATTCTTCAGGACTTTTTAACTGGATTGATTGTTTCTGATTTTGAGAGAGGTCAACCAGAATACAGACCTCTTTTAGGAATAAGCGTGCGTGTATTTTAGACGTGTGTTTATGGAGACTCTAAATGCTCCACAGACAAATTAGCCTGAAGGCATTTTCACATTATAAAATGCTCTCGTAGTTTGTAGTTGAAAACCTGAAAAATCCGAAAAACTTGGGGGTCTTCTAAAGTAGAATTTTACACCAAACAATGTTTTTTTTTTTTTTTTTTTTTTTTTTTTTTCCTAACCCCTGACCATGTTTGTTGCTAAAGCCTGCACTGTTTACATCATCCAGCACCTGTATGACTCCCTAAGTTCAAGGCAAAACAAAGAAGAACATCAATGTTTTAGAACCTTGGGTTTCTCAAACACAGATCTATAACTTTATAGAGCAGCAGCTATCATCAGCGTAGTATTCAAGCCCTCCGCCAGTTGTTTGATCAGTTGTCTCATCATTGCTGTATTAAAGAGCATTAATTAATAGGAGAAAAATAAAGAGTCTTATGAAATTAATAAAAATATATAAACTCACTAAATGAAACAGGACTTGCTTCAAAGTAAATCCGTCTGCTGTGGGCTGAGAATCAGATCCTTCATCGAGGCTGATCAATAGAATAATCTCCTGACTCCTTCCACCCACCTTTCTCCTCTTGGTGGCTCCTGAGCTCCCGGAGCCGTGTGAGGGTCACATCTGAGGAGTGTGGGTGTCTGAAAAAACTTAAGGTTTTTGCTGGGGTTTTTTTTCACTTTAATTTGGCATTGGCATTTACTTTCTTTTGTCTATATGAAATCAAAATTCTTTCCGTGATATTTTAAAAGATGGCGCATTCTTTCAGAAACTATTATTGGAAGGTGACTTTTGTGAGTGCTCGTGTGAAGAAATGAATGCTGACCTGAAGGCTTAACACTTGGTTTAAATTCGCCACACTCAACGAAAGCAGCCTTTATGTCTTTAACCTATGATCCTGCCTTATCGTAGGAGTCAGGCTGCTGAGAGGGTTTGAAAGGTGGACTGTCTTGACAAACCTTTTAGGCACAAATAAGTTGATTTCCTCCTGGTTGGGATAAGTTCAGCAGGAAGTCAGTGATGAGGCAGTTACTCCCAAATATTCGCTATTGGTTTGGGGTGTAAGCAGTGCTGGTGGATTTTTCTCCAGGGGGGGGCTGCAACTCCAAAATAGACATATCTCAAAAAGCAATCAAACATGTACTAAGTTGTATCACGCCAGTGTTTTTATTAATCAAATGAAAATAATACAATGTCATGCAGTGTTTTATTTTTTTGTTCATAAATTTTGTCCTTCTGTAACTGAGAAGCAAATTTCTGCATGAATCTGGTTAAAGTCAGGGATGTTTTAACAGATTCTTCTCTATAGAGAGCATGGTCAGTGCAGTGAGATGTGATGTTGTGA
>JARVJO010000111.1:18211199-18221306 GCA_031762555.1 Cynodonichthys magdalenae | reverse complement strand
CCGGAAGTGACTCAACACGAAAACGCTCATGAGTAAAATGGAAGTTTACACATCAATAACTATAAATTATTTGTTTTTCTTATCAGAAAACATAAAAACAATATTTTGTTGAAACATTTATAGCATTTTATTGTGTTATTTTATTTTTGTGTACCAAAAATAGAGGTGGGGCGGTGAACTTGTGCCCCCTATTGACCAGCTGCCACTAAATATAAGAAAATATTGATACACTGATATATCGTGATATTTCATTTCCTGATACTGTATCAATTCTCAAAAGCACCATATCATCCCTAAAACTTAATAGATGGATGTTGTTAGAAGAAATACAAATACAATTCTTCTTCTGATTGCATAAAAATAAACTGAATTTAATCAGATTTTATGCACGTGTGCTCTTTATACTGAGTATTTTGGAGAAAAAATGACTACAAGCCGCCTTTCTTGCATATCGTGACCCCTGTGTTGTGATAATTATCTTATCATCAAATTCTTGATGATAAGATAAGATGATAAAATTCAGAGCCCTTGCAATGGTACATAAATTTGTCCTGAGCTGTACAGACGTCAGGTGTGCAACCAGATGAAGAATGTGTTTGTCACGGGTACCTCACTTCTAGAAGATGGCACAATTTTTTAGCTGCTTTTTGCTACCTGCCACAACAGAAAAGTAATGCATCAAGATGCCATCTAAAGCACAGGAACCTAAACTAGGGGTGCACCAAAAAATCAGCCAGATAATTTAAAGGTACGGATTTCCTTAATTTTGGGTGATCAGAGATCGGCCGATACTGGGATAAGATCAGTGGAAAAGATCTGCTTCTCATCTATCTTCACAAAGGCCTGAAAATCAACCACTGTTCCCTTTTGCTCTGCTGTGAGCACTACCTAATGTCCAGTTAAAACAAGCTTGTATTGTTTCAGGGTTATTGTTCAATGTTTTCCAATCAAATAAGATTGGAACATTGAAGTTGTATTGTGACCTTACATCACCTGACAGTGTTCTTAAAAAAAATCTGAATCGGCAGGTCAGACTTTTTAAAGATTAGTGAACGGCCAGAAAACTGCAATCGGTGCACCCCTAGCTTGAGCACCGACTTGTTTGTTGTAGAAAAGTTTAGTTTCAAGTGATCAATAGCAGAAGGTGAGAGGTAGACATACGGAAAGCCAAATGAGTCATAATTTTCACACTTTGAAATGCCTTCTGGTATTTAATAAATAAATAAATGTGTCACCTTGCCTACTTATTTGTACTCATCTGAGTTATTCAGTTACTGTATTTTCTCTACATCAATAGAGATACCCTACTGTTTTAGTTTATCAGTTTGTTTTGACACATGGTCGCACAAATTCACATCGCTATCATCCATTGAAAAGCACTAATAGGTCACTCTAATACAATCTTCTCTTATTTTGTATTTATTTCAGTGTTTATTGTTGCACACATTGCAGAGTTGGTGCTGAAATTCCTTTGGGTTTTAAACAAAGCAATCGTATTTCTTGACGTAGCGTATCCGTTTGTCGTCTTGTTTCTTTGTCATTTCTTCTGCAAAATAACATTTGTAAAAAAAAACAAAAAACTGATGATAGGAATTGCAGCTTGTCTGTTTGCCAAAGTGTCTTTGAGCCTGAGTGAAATGTTCACAAGAAACACACTCGTAACCAGATATCAAAGTAGTGAGTAAAGCTAATATTTCAAATCACTTTTCTTCCGCTTGTGTACAGTATTTTAGTTGGAATGGAATGAGTACAAATGGTACATCTGTGTCTCATCCTTTCAGTTTCACCTGTACTCTGACTCTTCCGGGTCACTGAAATTTCAAATATTTCCCTCCTGTCATCTTCTTGTTTAACACATCTTATTTTCTTGATTTAGTTGTTTTCTTACTTTTCACAAAGCCACAAGAAGGTGAATCGGTCTACTGAAACGTCCGCCAGCATCCCTGTCCTTCCTTCATCCCCTGTCGGCACTTCCTCATGGGGATGAAGCTCATTATCAGACAGTCTCTGTCTGATAGAATGGAGCAGGATAGGAAAGGGGGGGGGAGTGAGACCTCCCTCCAGTGTTTATATTTAGATACTGGAATACTGCAGGTATGATGTGGTGATTTTTAATGAGGTTTGCAGCGGAGTCTGGATCTTGTCAGTCTCTCCCACAGAGATGGGGCTACCTACTACAGCAGGTAGCCTCCTGCAGTGTTAATGCACTCGTTAGATTTCTGTCTCATCCTCTGCCTGATTGTAGACTCTGTCCTCCTGACTGAATCAAGGATAATTTTGTTAATCTAAAAATACAACGTTAGAAATGAAGATATTTTAACATTTTATTGAAGCTTTACAACTTTGTAGGTTGGAGGAACTCTCTTAGCTGTTCTGGAGACAAAGTGATGAAGCGTTTTTAAAGTTTTCTTTTGTCCCAGTTTTCCTGCTTCCCATCACTCTGGATGTCCGTTAGAGATTTTGTAAAATTCTATTTTAGGGTTTGTATCGGTTGAATAAAGAAGTCCTATCCCCTGGTGAACAAATTATTTTGAATGTTTATCAAAAAATTCTTAACAGTAAAAACAGAAAATCAAACTGAACAATTAGTGGATGTATTTGACCCAAGAGCTCATTCCATTTGGTCCTTGAAGTAACAAATTATTAACTCAACATATTCTCAAAGGAATTTAGGGATTTAGTTTGTTTTTTGTTTGTTTTCTTCTTGGTATTGATCTAAATATTTTAACCTTTTTAAATGTTTTATCCTATTTTCACACATAAAGTATCATAGGCATTCTGTCCTACATGTGCTCACTGAGCAGTCAATGTGGATTAAACAAGCATCAAATCAAAGAATTTTCTTCGGAATTTTTATGGATACTGATTTATTCTAATTACATGAATGGTTTCTGCTCTAATTATTCATCCAAAGTGATTAATTGCGATGTTCTTCCTCTCCTCCTCCTCCTCAGAGCATAGTGGCCAAATACGCCTCTCAGTTTCGGGGAAACTCTCAGCACGATGCCCTGGAGTTTCTCCTCTGGCTTTTGGACCGAGTTCATGAAGATGCCAATCCCAGCACTGACAACAACAACAGCAGCAGCAGCAACAAGACCAAAGTCAACACCAAGGTCAGTCTTCATGCTGTTTGAAATAATAAATGTGTTCATACTTCTATGGTGTGGGCTGGAACGCATCTGCTGCTCAACTTCTGTAAAGATGAGATGTGAGGAATAATAAGAGAATGACTTTTATGGCATGAATAAAATCTGATGTTTACATTTTGTAAGAGACGAAAATTAAAGCAAAGTTTCAAGATTCTTTAAAGTTTTAAGTTCAGTTTTATTTAAAGATCTCATGTCTACAAATCAAAATAACTCCTACAGAGGTTTGACTGATTTTTTTTGTGGTCTAGCTGTTTTATGAAGCTTTGGTTTGTCAGACCTCTTGGTTAGTCTAAGTGTGTATCTTGTGTTCACAGAGAATATAACATCCTGCTGTGATGAGCTCCCACTAAGACAAACCCCCAGTGTGATCACATTAGTTACATTTTTACCCATTTATCCCAGTTTGCATGGATGATGTCAGTTTAGTTTCTACTCTGCCCGTTGAGGACTTCAGGCCTAAAAGCGACAGAATAATCTTCTCTACACTGCAACATTAGGCAGTTTTTCTTGATAACATTAACATTCCTCTAAAAATAACAGGCAGTTTATTCAAATGTAGGCTACTTTATAATATAATCAACTTAAATAAATAAAATCACCAACATGGTTTACTTTCACTATACATTAAAGCCCCGTAAAATTATTTCCCCTTCCAAATAATGTTTTATTTATTTGAATGTCATGTTTTATGATGTAACCATGTTTTTTTTTTTTTTTGGCTAAAAAGTGTTTTGTCCATAAGCTGAACTAAAAAATATTCAATAATTAAATGAGGACATTCATTCAAATCTTATGAATAGTGAACATTTTCAACAGAACTACAGCAAAAACTGTTTCAGTTCAGCAGAACGTTTAGTGATTTGGTAATAAAATCTGTCTGCAGGTCATAAACAAAAAATCCTTCCAGTTTCTTGTTTGTAAAATAAATTCTAAACTCAGTCTTTAAATGATACATATTACTGTAAGTATTGTTTAAAACTATTGTATTGAATTACATGAAGCTGTTTTAAAGCTCAGCAGCTTCAACACTGAGGAACAGACTTTAACTGAGACGTAATCGTCTTTTAGAAATGTTTCACTTAAACATTATTATTTTATTTCATAGCAGAATATCTGATTCCACACAAACGGCTGCAAAGTCTGACAAACTCCCGTCTCATTTCTCCTGATGTGGGAGAGTTTGTTGAAGTGTCGACTAACGACGGCTCTCTTCATCTGTTTTATTCTGACGGATTGTTCGTCGTCTCGTGTTTCCTCGTAGGGTTCCAGTCATTCGCTGATAAAACCTCAGGAAAAGTTATTGTTTCTGAACGCAGCAGAGCGGGGTCTGCAGGTAGGAGCAGCACAATAAATTAAAAACAAAGAATAAATCCCTGACATTTGTAGAATAATAAATTCTCTGCACGGCCCTAAAGTCGGTACGATCACACGTTTCTAACAAAGCCGATATTTATAGTTTAATCAAAAGTCAGGTTGACCTTGCTATTTATAGTCTCACTCTTTTTTTTCTGGTCTGTGACTTTCCTTTTTGTTTTGTTTCCAATTGCTTTACACCTTTCAAGGTTTACCTCCATGACTGCTCACGCTTAAACTTTTTAAATAACCCAACGCTTGAAAGTGAATCGTCTTTTTGTACCTTTCAAGGGTAATTTGTCGGGTGATAAAGTAAGTCTTTTGGAAGCGCAGAGTAACAGAAAATAAATTGGAATGGGGGCCAAGTAGTTTCTGTGTGGGAGGCAAGAAATTGACCGAGTGCTTTGTTGTGCGTTACAGTTTGGGATTTAAAGCTCATAGACCTCAGACTTGGTTTCATTGATTTTTATTCTCATCGTTGATTCTTCTGACAATAAATCTACTTTGTTTAATCTACTAGGCTTTTTCATGCCGTGATTTATTTTCCTAAAACTAAAATTTTCTCCTAATACACATGTACTGTATCATCATCGCTATGAAGGCTGGAACTGCTGCTGTATTTTTATCCCCCAACATGTTGTTTTCCTCCATTTGCTCACATATTCATCTGTGCAAAGTGACTCACAACGACCCGCTGCATTTTGGAATCTAACTAGTGGGAATCCAGATAAATCAATGAATCCATTCATTCATTCATTCTTTAAACCGCTTATCATTTGAAAGCTCACGAGATGGCTAAAACTCATCCCAGCGTGAATTAGGTGAGAGTCAGCAGAAATGTTCGTAGCTTACACAGTTTAGGATGTCAGGTGTGTTTTTGAGTTGCATCACTTTTACACATCAATAAATAAACATGCAGACAGATCCACATGATGTCGAGAGCTTGTTAAATTAATTTTTCACTTTGGACAAATGTGCAACCAAAACGTCTAAAAACAACCAATGGCCTGGGCTCACATTTGTTTTAACCTGTGAGTCTTTTCCAGAGAGATGTTTGTAAAACCAGCCTCACTTATTTAATATTAAAACATTTTGCACTGCAACTACGGTACTTTTACAAATCCTAAAGAACTGAGTGCAACAAAAACATACATCTGTCATAAAGCAACATATTGTGCAACGTGATTTTAATTTTCTGAGCTTCGACCTAAAGCAAAGAGTGTAAATGGATGTGTTCCTATTTCAAGAGGAGCTCATTACATTTGTTTTCCCCAGAATTTCAGCACCTCTCCAGAGAAAATATTATGATGGGAATAAAAATGAGTCTGATAAAATGTCACAACATCAGAGGGCTGTCAGGAGGAAGACACAGCTCAGGTTTTGACTCCCAGTGATGTCTGCTCAGGCGTGATGCAAACAGGTTTTGGAGACTGAGACTAAAAGCATTGAGAGGAGTGAATTTGGAGTTGTTGTGGGGAGAAAAAAAATAACTCCCTTTGTTTTATGTCTTGGTAAAATGTATGCATTTACATGTGTTTTGCTGAAAAAGTTTTAAAGTGACTTTCATATGCATTTCCTACATATACAAAAACTGGAAGAAATAATAAACATGATTTTACCCATTTTGTCACACATCTGGGATACTTTTGTTTGGAACTTGGTGCAACTGGAAGTAGAGATGTAACAATTAATCAATCATTCATTCATAATCAATTATAACGGCTTAAAATGTGAATCGATTTATAAAAATAAATTAATCCATTTCACTGTCATTGTGAAACAGTAAGTTATGTCTTTAAGACAATCCACTTTGATACTTGATAACTTTTGGTCACAAAAGGATTTGTGATGACATTTTATCTATTTTGAAGTTATACAGCAGTACTAAGACAACAGACAGTTCCAGTTTGATATAAGGACAAAAATGCTGATTAAAAAAACATATTTGGTTATAAAATGGCAAAAGTTCAGTTTGTTGAAAAAATAATAATCATTGAAAATAATCATAATCCTGAACTTAAAATTGATAATGGGATCGGGGCTTGAGTGAATTGTTACATTGAGATAAGGGAAATCTGCTCTTTTTTTTATACAAACTTTGACTCTTCTTCGTTTTTTTCTGATAGTGGCTCAAAATAATCTAAAGAAGCAAACAGTATTATTTGTTACTGTTGTAGCAATGCTTTCTTTACATGTAGGCGTTCCTCTTTGTCCAGTTACTTTCCATGTGTACATCTCAAAAATTCTTCACCTTGCCAACGTCTCAGACACTTTAAAGTCAGTCTTTATTACATAACAATCACATTCATAAGTGTTGTTGTGAAAAGCCAATGTCTGTTGACTTATATGTAATTGTGTTCTGAATTACCCTACAAAGTTTAGCATGGTGTGGTACAGAGGGATCTAGTTGTGTCACAAACTCTGCTTGTGCAGCTCACTTGCTCTACATGCAGAGTGACCAGTTCACCAAACAACGTTATGTAACCCAGGACTGTGAACACACAGAAAGGCAGCTCAAAAATGTTAATCCTCCCTCGAATGGAACCTCACTAAACTCGCAGTGTTTCACTTCACCTCAACCGTTGTTAGGACAGAATCCAAATCCCCCTTTAGTCACGTATGGTTTGGGTGTTCAGTTGTTTTTGTGATTAAGGGGTAGGTCTCTCTGGACCTTCAAATG
Source organism: Cynodonichthys magdalenae (assembly GCA_031762555.1). Lineage (NCBI taxonomy): Eukaryota > Metazoa > Chordata > Actinopteri > Cyprinodontiformes > Rivulidae > Cynodonichthys > Cynodonichthys magdalenae. The sequence continues at coordinate 18,214,124 of JARVJO010000111.1, read as the reverse complement.
GAGATCTTTCAGAGACCCCTTTCAACTGAGAAGGATGAGCTCTAGCAAACAAAACCCCTCACAGATGTTGTGACAGAACATGTTTATTGCAACATCATCATAAATGTGTTTGGTATCTGCCAGTCGAAATCTCCTCAGCTGGTTGCACAGGTTGTCATCCCTAAATCAACCTAAGTTACGATTCTGGTTTACCAGAATTTGTTTTGGATGTGTGACTGAAAAATAGCAGCAGGTTGACTTCAATGTTCAATACAGCCTTAATCATTGCTTAAATAATGCAGAAATGAGAAAATGGAGTTTTTCAGGCTTAAAAATGTTTTGTGAAAGGGATAAATGATTAATTTGATCTTGTGATAAATTGTCTTTGGTATAATTAGCAATTATTCCTAAAGAAATAAGAATTTATGCTGCATGTTTTTACTATTACCCCATGTAATTTCAAATTAAAGTGGAAGGAATAGGAGTAATGTTAGGGGAAAGGATTTGTTATACAAGATATTAGAGCTGTTTTAAGACAAATCAATGATAAAACAGGCTGATTATCATTTTTTTTAATATCCACATGTTGCGTGACTAACAGTTGACTTTTGACAGAAATAAATTTGGCTACTTGACCTTCATGATGTAGTTTTGGAACAGAGATGTAAAATGCCTTAGAGTTGAGTTCAATTACATGATTTTAAACTGGTGCGTTACATTATGCCCTCAGGCCTTCCAGCACTTCTTAAAACAAGAAGACAATTTTTCTGAACTGTCTTGATATGTTTGGAGAGGAAATCAACACCTCAGGCCTTTTTTTTATGAGTGGGATTTAAAGCAAATGCGCCTAAAACTCATCTGTAGTACTCTGTTGGCTGTGGTTGAATGGGACGTTCGCCAGTGCAGAAGCAGTGCCAAAGCTTTTTGTATGAGCAGTTCGATGATAGAAGTCAATAGTGGTCGACCTTTCTGCCCTAGGTGGGTTGACTGTGGAGAAAGAGAAGAAGGGAAGTCTCCAGGCCCCTAAAGGCAACGGCAAAGACTTTGAAATCGGGTGAGCGGTTGTAGTAAATCGAGCCAGCTCTTATCTGCGGGGACACAAATAGTAAGTTTGATATCTTTCCACCAGCTTTTAACTCCAGTTCTTCAGGGAGTGGAAAGCCCGTGTCTGTGAATAAGATGAATCAGCTGACAGGAGGGGTTCTGGGGGAAAAGCTGAAAAGGTCTTTAATCTGGTCTTGTTCATCAGCAGTGTCCATCAACCAACACACCTGCCTCCTAACGCCCACATTGTTGTTAGGCGTTTGAACTGTAAAGATGTATTTGGTACTAACAGCAACTCTAAAAACTGTCAGAAGTTATAGGTTGCAATCCTCATGTAAAAAGGAATATAATAAGTCTGTAATGTTGCTGACAGATAGTAAAAGTGCTTTTGTCAATGAGAAAAACAAAAGTAGATCTATATACTGTATATCAGAATATGATTCCATAACATGTTACATGTTTTCTTAAAATTGCAAGAAAAAGACATGGGCCTTAATGGAATCATTTTTCCAATTAAGCTTCTAGTTTTCCCTTTTTTTTACTTAATGTGTTGAGCAGTGTTTCACTTCCAGTTGTTTCAGGAAAAATGAGTTTGTCAGAAGTTTTATTAGTTTATCCAACCAACATATCTGAGAAATCTGAGCTGATTTTTGATGGTTTACGTTTTTGTTTGGTTCCATGACACCGTGTTGTTTGGTACAACTAGATGTGGTAAACTGACAAATAAAAGAACTCTCTTTTGTTTCTCTTTTTTGGAGTTATTGGTGGGGAATTTGAGGCATTTAACCTCCTGTGAGGTCGTCTGAAACCTTAAAGGAGTTGAGGTTGAATCTGGGTCACTGGCTTACCCATCCATGACGTGAGGTTTGCATTATTCTGTGGGATGTTTCGTGGCTTAAAAGGTACCACAAAAGCGAAGACCCTTCCACTTGATAACACTAACAGAAAGACAAAATGTGCAACGTTCTTTTTGATAAGCTTTGTTTGAGAGAGACCGATATAGAGAAAAAGTGGAAACAAGACAAACAAATCCATCAGCGTTTGTGTGACTTTAGGTTAAAGTAGTGGATCATGTGAATTCCTCAGATGCTGTCTGGTATTTAGAGCTCTGATTCAAATCTGCTCTTGCCTCATGTAGAAGGAACAGCAAAGCAGTGTGGACAACTAAAACATGCAGGGTAGTGTGTCACGAGGGCCGGAATTGAGAACCACTGCTGTAGAAATAGTATTTGCAAAGGAGGTGGCTTGTTTTTGAGTCTGAAATGCTTTTATTATACAGACAGAACCTGTGAGCCCAGGGATCAGATGGGACTCACTGAGTTACCCTGAACAGGAACTCTGTGTGACTGTAAGGGGTTCTGAAAAGTTCAATATGTCCTTTCAGGAGGTAAAACAATGTCAGAGTGACACAGGAAGAGCTGTTCTATAAGTGGCTGCAACGTTAGCCCAATGATTGATTGAGTGGAACATTCTCCTGACCAGCCTGTGTCTTACAAATGACTTTGTTTATACTGAGCTAAGATTTGGTGTAGGAGTAGCTGAGAGTCATTTCCACTAACATATCAGGGAACGTGTTTAATATTTTGACATGAAAGGCAGCAGGGAAGTCACCAAAAAATTGCACCAGTTAGACGAGTGTTGTAAAATATAATCATACTTAATATTTTATGTTTTAAGACATAAAGAGATTCAGAGAATTTGATCTCGTTTAAATGAATATTTGCAGTGTTGTATAAAGTACTACAAAGTGGTACTTGAGTAAAAGTACAAGTATCTTACCAAAAACTTAATTTGGTAAAAGTTAAAGTCTCCTTTAGGAATATTTCTTGAGTAAAAGTCTTAAAGTATCTGATATTTTTTGTACTTAAGTATTAAAAGTAAAAGTATTGATTTAAAATGAGC